>JAQQTP010000079.1:36625000-36906599 GCA_029884605.1 Ormosia emarginata | reverse complement strand
CTCTCATGAAAGTTGTAGAGTTCTCTCTTATCTTTCCTACAAGGTAAGATACATAATTATTACACATCTAGAACTCAAGATATGGCTGAAATATAGAAACAGTGTAAGACCCAAATAATACTGAAAAAATCAATTAAGTCAAATATGAGTCCAAACTTACAAAACATAACCAAACTCAATCAATTAAGTACATGGAGAATGTAAATAACTAAAAATGAGGGTTTATTAATGTATAAAATATATGATTAGTAGTCATTCAAGGGATCAAAGTATTAATGAGGTAACATTTCTTCACATCTCAAACTAACATGCAAGGAAACTTCAGTTAAAAAGAATGAATAAAAAATGATAGATCCTCATAAGATTCACTCTCAATCTTTCAAGCATTAAAAAGGTAAGTATTTCACTCAATTCAACCCATGAAAAATTGTACTACCATAAGCTTGCTTATCTTCTACTTCTCCACTACTCAGAACACATGCACACACAAATCATGAGGACTTTATTCAAGGTTGTAATGGGGTCAAGGTAAAGGAGGGTGGTAATATGAATTTGACAAGTTAAAAACTAAAGAGAATAAAAGAGCATGGGAGCTAAATTTAATTAACAAGCATGAAAGTTCATCCCAACTCTATCTAATACAAATTCCTTTTATATATTCTTTTCCTTTTTTGCCTTGTTGACCCTTCTTTACACATTTTTTTTCATAAATATACACACATTTTTTAAATAACCACTCTTTCTTTTTTTCACCAACCATTTTGCACATAGACCCCTACACTTGTTCAAAAACTCATCCAATGACAAAGCTTATGTTCTCTTATTCCCTAAGGTCAGGTAAGAACATGGTTTTTCATTTAACAACATAATGAGCTAGAAACAAGGAATGGTCAAATAAGCTCAAAGGGGTTAAACAAAGGAAAATATACAAGGTTGGCTATTTAGTTAAAGTAGCTATTTCAAGAAAAATACATCAATCATGTTTATATATGCATATGAAAATGTAGCCTAAAAAAGAATCAAAACAAGTTCTAGAGTAACAATTCCATGAGTGAAAATCACACAAGAAAGAAGAGAATGGTACAAATGTTCAATCCATTTATCAATAAGCTCAAAATCTCATAAGAAATATTTCTATCATTCTCAATCCATCAATCCAACATTTATATCCAATTATGTGATTTTTAAGAAAGAAGAAAATTTATGCTATGACCCAAGATATGCTTTTTGCTACTTCTAAAATAATTATTTCCTCAACTAAGATACGTCTCAAGAGTAAAATTACCTCCAAGGCAAAATTACTCCTTACTTTGCCATCCTTAATTGGTTTTACTATAAGTAGGTTTCTAACAATCGTATCAATAAACATACTTCCCCAATTAAGACGCGTCTCAAGAGTAAAATTACTCCTTACTCTGTCATCTTTAATTGGTTTAGTAAGTTACTGATAATCATATCATACTTTCTAATTTTTTTTATCAACTTCTCAACGATTCTTCCCTCCAACCAGATTACAACATTGTCCGCAATGTTAAAATATAGATGAGTAAAGGGTAGAAGATAGTACATGTTAGAGAAATCTGACACAAATTTAAACAAAAACAAAGTACGATAAATAAAATCAAAGGTAAAAGAAAGCTATAAATGAAGTGTCAGATCTGGCTTTCTTTTCATGCTGCTTCCTTCATTACTTCTTTCTGACTAATCTATCTGAGCTATTGCTGAATCAGGTTCATAAACAAAAGCTTCTAATTTATTAATCAACTCATCAATAGTGGAAGTAGAGATAAGAAGTTGTCTTATCGAAGGTGTGATAAATTTTTATTCCATAGCTTTGTCAAGAAAATATAACAAAAGATCAAAGAAATTATTTACATTCAACAAAACTATGGGTTTATGGTGGATGTTCAGTTGGGCCCAAGAAACAATTTGAAAAATTTCTTCCAAAGTACCAAAACCACCTGGTAAGGTAATGAATTCATCAGAGTTGTCAAGCATTGTCTTCATTCGTGTATGCATAGATGATACCTTAAGTTCCTCCTTAATTGTCTTTCCAGTGATGTTTTTTTGAGTTAAAGGTCCAAGAATGACATCTAAAACCTGACTGCCTCCTATATAAGTAACAAGTGATACAACCCCCATTAACCCACGACAACCTCCCCCATATACCACATGAATATTCCTCACAGCAAGTGCTCGACCAAGAGTGCTTGCTGCGTTTACAAACTCTGAACCCTTCCCATAACTTGACCCACAAAAAACACAAATATTTTTAAGGTTACAAATAGAAGGTCCCATTTCTATACTCTTCCTTCCTTTGAATGGTTATGAGTTGGAGGAAAGTGAAGAGAATAGAGTGTTTAAATAAGAATGGAAAAAGTAATAATAGCACTTATATGGGTAGGCTGACTATTGTCAGAAAAGTTTGAAATTAAGAAATATAGAATCTTTTTTTTTTGTTTTTTTTAACTTCAAGAAAACCACCAGGGTAAAGAAGTCTAGAAACCCCTGAAGAATCTTGCTCAAAAGATTGTCTATCCAAAACCAAAATACAACAAAATCATACAAAGATAAAAGAAATATAATTACAAATGAAAACATACCTTTATGTATAGTTCTCATGGCGTATCTTTATACTACGCGTCATGAGTGCAGTAGTGGCATATCTTTGAATTATGTGTCACCAATGCGACATAAGAACTCCACAAGGATTGCCGAACCGACAACAAGAACCTTTGAGTCCTTTCCATCCTACTTACGAAATAATAACCCTTTATTTTCCTGCAAACCTAATTAAAGGCTTGTATAATAAGAAGATGGTACCTGACCGCAGTCAGTCAGAACTCGCCATAGAGGCCTACTAATTAAAGTAAGTATATAGCTCAGTTAATAGTTTTCGTTCACTGTAAAGATGGGACACTTCTATTTGTCGATCAGTGCTATAGAGTCTTGGTTCTAAGAACTGGGAATGTAGCACATGGCTCTCTACAGAGCATGGCATATGAACCTTATTTACATATTGGCGTGTGAAGGTCTCCTCCTGAGTCTATGGCAGGACCGGCATCCGCTCGGGGCTCCTAATCTAATTAAAGACCAAGTACAACTGTAGTTTTGTTACCAAATGACTTCAATACTCAAGAGGGGGTGAATTGAGTTTATAAAACAAGTTAGCAATTCTTTTGCAAAACACTTGAATGTTGAATTTCATTGAAATTATTGACTATTTGAAGTGAATAAATTGATAAGAATGATAGATATTGCTTAATAATCAACCAAGAGAGAAGTAATCAAGTACGAAAATAAGCAATGCACAAATGTAAAGAGAAGGGTTTAGAGAATAAAACACAATAGTTTATCCTGGTTCGGCCTCCAATCCACTTATGACCTACGTCCAGTCCTCAAGCAACCACTCGAGATTTTTCACTATATCTTTCAAGCTTCAATAGGTGCTCGACAACCTTTACAAACTTGAGCACTCAACTCCTTGGTATGCCTCACCCTTGAGCTTGAGCCTTTTCAAACAAAGGGATGCCTCACCCTTTACAAATTGGAGGGATACCTCACCCTATCTTATAAAGCAATCAAGATTGATAGAATGAAACTCTCACAAGAGTAAATGATACAAATTGAAGCTCTTAGAATGCTCTCAAAATATATTTTAAGGATTTGACAAAAATAGAGCAATAAATGATTTCAAGAATTGATTCTCGTTTTGATATGATACAAAGAAGTTTCAGGTTCAAGAAGTTTTCATGATGCCCTAACATTTGTATTTAAAGAGATATACAATTAAGGAGCCATTGGGGGATTAAAGGCAAGCATTTAATGCATCTAATATAGTCATTGGACAAGTCAGAACACTGGTAATCAATTACACATTTCTGGTAATCAATTACATGGTAGTTAGAATGTGTTCTTGGCTTTTTGGGCAGGTGGTAATCGATTACCAATTACTAAACTTGTGTAATCGATTACACCCCCTCTGACTTTCTGGTAATCGATTACATGCTTGATGTAATCGATTGCACGCCCTCTGACTTGCTGGTAATCAATTACATGGTTGATGTAATCGATTACCACACATGTGTAATCGATTACTTTCCACTTTGAACACATTTTTCAAGCTTGAATGAGGATTCATGTCATTTCTAACTTTAAGAAACTTGGATTGAATAATATTGGTATATGTTTAACATTATCCAAGGTTAAAATCAACATCTTTTTAGAGTATGAACTTGAAAAACATATTAATTACAAAGTATCTTTAAAAAATCATTTGAGATATCTTAAGAGCATTTAACATTGATGTTCTAAGGCCTATGTCTAAATAAACCTCTTGATTTCTTTCTTTGATCTTGGTTTTCTCTTTTGCACTTGATCCTCATCTTTGGCTTTGTTATCATCAAAAACCATTTGATATGCTTTAAGACATAAGCATTCACAAGTTTCACCCTCTTTTTTTTCATCAAGTTGTTAGTAACCTGATGAAAGGTGAGAGTATACTCACTTGAGATTGGGATGGAGGTAATCTGCTCTTTCGGCTTTGTGTCAAAGCATCGTTGACCAATATTAGATAAGACCAGCACAACATAGGGCTCCCAAAAGGGATAAGTGGCCATAATGCGACTAGCCGCCTCACATGTGGGATATAATCTACCTACTTTGTTTTTCAATTAAGAAGGTTGGATCAGGATGCATGCATTTCTCCATTCACGTTTTGTGTTACCAAGGCCAAACCCAAGATGTGTACATACTTTTTCTTTTTTTTTTTTTTTTTTTTTCTCTTTTTTTTTCTTTTTAAGAAGATGAAGAAGAAGAAAATATGTTCATGTTGTTGTGGATATGGCTCACATTTGCCTCTGGTTTCACGTCCAGAAATGGCTTAAATACCTTTTATGAGTCAAGGATAAGATTCCCATCTAATTTTCTTATAAATTGAAAAACAGGGTCTTTTAGAGTCAGATTCCCAAGACTGTAATGCTTTTGTTCCTTCTTGAAGAGATTCCACAAGTTAAGAAGTTCACGATGCACATATCCACATGAATGCGTATCAAGAGTTAATAAGATATCATCTAATGACTCCTTACTTAGTCTATTCTTAATGAATAAAATTTTATCTTCTCTGTTTACAGAAACCATCCCCAAAGAACGACATCGCTTGTTACATTTCCATTGTGCATATTTGTGACATACTTGTAATCTTTTTGCTCTTCTCCTTTTAGAATATGAACTTCTACCAAGACCTGATATGCATGAGTCAAATGAAATTGAAGACTCATCTGTTAGTCAGACCTTTGCTTCAATTATCCAGCGTACATCTTCCAATATACCCTTATGTATTAACAATCTTAATTTTTCACATCTAGCTTCTCAAATTTTTGTTAGAGCATTTTGAGGAAGAAAAGGAAAATATATTCTCAGGTTTGAAAGAATGACATCCATTTTAAAGGAGAAGGAATTAGTTATTTTGAGAAACTGAAAAAACAAACCAATTTGAGAGTCACGGAGTACCGTTATCTGCCATTTAACCAGGAACACAAAGAACTACAAAACAAAATAAAGCCACAAAATTAGAGTAAATTTTTCTCATAACAAGGATCAGAAAGGAAAATGAATTCTACCTCAGCAACTTGATTTTCCAGAAATGGTTTAAGTCTTTGTCCATTGACCTTAAACACATTACCATTCCTAGGATTCTCAATGTCTATGGCCCCATAAGGATACACATGTTTGACAATAAAAGGGCCAGTCCACCTAGATCTCAATTTTCTAGGGAATAGGTGAAGACGAGAATTATAAAGCAGAACTTTTTGACTAATTTCAAAAGATTTTCTCAAAATTGATTTGTCATGAAAAGCTTTTGTTCTATCTTTATAAATTTTTGAGTTTTCATATGCATCATTTCTCAATTCCTCAAATTCATTTATTTACAATTTGCATAACCTGTAAGCATCATCAAGATTTAAATTGAAAGCTTTAATGACCCAAAATGCTTTATGCTCCAGTTCTACAGGCAAGTGACAAGGTTTTCCATAGACTAACCGATAGGGTGACATGCCTAAAGATGTTTTGAAAGTAGTATGGTAAGCCCAAAGTGCATCTTTTAGTCTTAAAGACCAATCTTTACGATTTGCGTTAACTGTTTTTTCTAAAATTTGTTTAATTTCTCTATTTTCTAATTCTACTTGTACACTTATTTAAAGGTGATAAGGGGTGGCAACTTTATGGATAATACTATATTTCTTCATTAAAGATTCAAATGGTTTATTGCAAAAATGTGTTCCCCCATCACTGATGATAGCTCGAAGGATTCCAAATCGACTTAAGACTTTTTCTTTTAAAAATTTAAAAATAGTTTTATGATAATTGTGTCGACATGGAATCGGTTCAATCTATTTTGAGACATAATCAACTGCAACCAAAATATACACAAATCCAAATGAGGATGAAAATGGACCAATGAAATTAATTCCCCAACAATCAAAAATTTCAATGATAAGGATTGGGTTCAGAGGCATCATATTTCTTTTAGAAATGGAACCTAATGTCTAACAATTTTCGCAACTTTTGCAAAAGGCATAGTTGTCCTTAAATAAAGTGGACCAATAAAATCTGCACTACAAGATTTTCGCAACTGTTTTCTTTGAAGAAAAATGACCCCCACATGCTTATGAGTGACAAAATTTAATGACACTACCTACTTCACTATCGGGTGCACATCTCCGAAAGATTTGATCAGGACACTATTTGAATAAATATGGGTCATCCCAATAAAAAAATTTCACCTCAGTCAAAAAAAATTTCTGTCTTGATGTGACTATTGAGGCGATATCTTTCATGTTACAAGAAAATTGTCTATGTTAGCACACCAAGGCATGAAATTGACGGAAAATAAAAATTCATCCGGAAAAGAATCATTGATAGGTGTGCTATCAAAAGGTGAGCCTGTTGTAAGTCTGGACAAATGATCTACAACAACATTTTCAGCTTCTTTCTTATCTTTTATTGTGATGTTGAATTCTTGAAGCAACAAGATCCACCGTATCAATCTAGGTTTAGCATCCTACTTAGATATTAAATATCTAATAGTAGCATAATCAGTGAAAACAACAGTAGAAGAACTAATTAAATGAGCTTGAAACTTGTCCAATGCAAAAATTATAGCAAGTAGTTCTCTTTCAGTAGTGGTGTAATTCATTTGTATACTATTTAAAGTTCTACTTGTGTAACAAATCACATGAGGCTTACCTTCCTTTCTTTGACTTAAAACAATACCAATAACAAAATCACTTGCATCACACATCAACTCAAAAGGTAAAGACTAGTTAGGAGATTGCATGATATGAGCAGATGTCAAAAGACCAATTAATTTTTCAAAAGATTTTTGACATTCTTGAGTCCAATCAAATGGTGCATCTTTTATCAGAAGATTGCATAATGGTCTAGATATGACACTAAAGTCCTTAATGAATCTTCAATAGAATCCTGCATGTCTTAAAAAAGAATGAATTCTCTGACTGTTTTTGGGAAAGACAAATAAGTAATTAATTCAACTTTGGCCTTATCAACTTCAATTCCTTCAAAAGATATCACATGACCTAACATGATTCCTGAGGTAACCATGTAATGACATTTTTCTCAATTTAAAATATTATTTTTCTTCGCATTTTTTAAGAACTTTATCCAAATTATCAAGATAATTTTCAAAAGAATTTCCAAAAATTGTCAGATCTTCCATAAAAATCTCTAAATAATGCTTAATCATGTCACAAAAATACTTAACATGCATCTTTGAAAAGTTGTCGGAGCATTACAAAGACCGAAAAAGCATTCTTCTATATGCAAAAGTTCCAAAGAGTCATGTAAAAGTGGTCTTTTCTTGATCCTCTTATTTAATTGGTATTTGATTATACCCAGAATAACCATCAAGAAAACAATAGTAGGGATGTCCTGCTACTCTTTCTAGAATTTGATCAAGAAATGGCAAGGGAAAATGATCTTTCCTAGTAGTTGCATTTAATTTTCTAAAATAAATATACTTACGCCAACTGGATGAGACTCGCGAAGGTATTAATTCACCTTTTTTTTCATTTTCAACCACTATTATTCTAAATTTCTTAGGCACAACTTGTGTAGGGCTTACCCACTGGCCATTGGAAATAGGGTAAATAATTCAAACATCAAGTAAGTTAAGAACTTCAGCCCTAACTACCTCTTTCATGTGTGAATTTAATCTTCTTTGAGGTTGTTGTGATGTTTTAGCATTATCTTCTAAATGTATTCTATGTGTACAAATTAATGGATTAATGTCTTTTATGTCCTTTAATGTCCATCCAATTGCACTTTTATGCCTTTTAGGTACTTCTATCAACATACCTTCTTATTCTTTAGTAAGGATTGATGAAATTACTACTAGAAAGCTTTGTGCTTCTCCCAAAAATGTGTATTTTAACCTAGCAGGTAATGACTTTAATTCTAATGTGGGTACTTCTTCATGGGTATTATCAGTCATGGATTTTAGCTTTTCAAATCTTGGCTTCCATCTCTTGTATTCCATTGCCTGTGTACAATCAAGCAAAAAGCATATTTCAGAAATGTCGCCATCTACTTGCGTACCTGAATCAAATGAATTAATTAAACAAACTTCTAATGTGTTAGAAGAACTCCCTTTTAGAAGATGATCATCTATAATGGCCTCAATCCCACCAGCTTCCTCATTTTTATCATGGACTTTATGTGGTTGCTTGCATATGTTGAAAACATTAAGCTCTAGTGTCATGTTTCCAAATGTTAGCTACATCACTTCATTTCTGTAATTTATCAAAGCATTGGATGTTGCTAAAAATGGGTGACCTAAAATAACAGGAATTGACTTGGAACTATTAACCATAGGTTTAGTTTCCAAGATAATAAAATCCATAGGATAAATGAATTTATCAACTTGTACCAACACATCTTCCATTATTCCTTTTGGAATTTTAATTGATCTATCAGTAAGTAAAAGAGTTACAGAAGTTGATTTTAACTCACCAAAGTTGAGTTGTTGATAAACTGAATATGGAAGCAAATTAACACTAGCACCAAGATCAAGTAAAGCTTGATCAATTTTATGTTCTCCAATAATGCATGAAACCGTAGGACAACCAGGGTCTTTATGTTTCAAAGCATTATTACTTTGAATAATGGAACTAACCTGTTCAGTCAAAAAGATATTCTTTTTCACATTTAATTTCCTTTTAACAGAGTATAAGTCCTTCAAAAATTTAGCATAAGAAGGTACCTGTTTGATAGCATCTAATAGTAGAATATTGACATTTACATGTATAAAAATTTCAAAAATTTCAGTGTGGTGGTTCAATTTCCTTGGTTTGCTTAATGCTTGAGGAAATGAGGGTGGAGGAGACAAGAGTTTGGTCTCATTTTAGCTCGATTGCTTATCAACCTCTTCCTTATCTTGGGGGATTGATTCATCATTTTCTTCACAAGTTTCAGGACTTTGTTTTTCAACAACTTTTCCACTCCTAAGAGTTATCACAAAATTGACTTGATTTATTTGTTGGTTTTCTGAACTACCCTCATTTAAATTATATTGACCTTTAGGATTCGGTTGAGGTTGAGAAGGAAATTTTCCTTTCTCGTGAATAGTAAGTGCAGAAGTAAGTTTGAAAAGAGTGTCTTTTATGTTAATCATGATTTGAGTGTTTTGTTTATTAATGACCTCTTGCTTTTCTATGAATGCATGCAAAGTTCCTTCAAGGTTTTTCCTATATGGTGGGAAGGTGCATATCCTTGGGAACTTTGAGAATTCTGTTGTTCTTGAGGAGGAGGTGGTTGCATAAATTGTGGTTGATTATTATTCCTCCAACTGAAGTTCAGGTGATTTCTCCATCCTGTATTATAAGAATTTAAAAAAGAAGAGGTGAATTGCTTTTTAAAATTGTTCATTGCACTTACTTGCTCATGCACAACTTCTTTAAAAATAGGAATATTTGGACATTCATTTGTCGAGTGTCCTAATTCGTCACAAATGCCACAAATTTCTTTATTTTGCATAGAATTGACTTCTTTCACTTTCCCTAATTCCATGGATTCGACCTTTCTAGCCAAAATGGCGTACCTAGCATTTAGATCTTCTTCTTGACTAAGATAATATTTTCCTTCATCAGCATTTGCAAGGTTATATCTAATTGAATTTCCAGAAGGATTAGTACCATGCGAAGATTGAGAATTTTCAGCCAAATGGTTTAAATAATCTAAAGCTTCTTCTGGTTCTTTATCAAGAAACTTGCCATTGCACATTGTTTCTACAAATTGTTTAGTTTCAGGTGTTAAACCTTCAAAAAAGAAGCTTATAGTCCTTCATTTTTCAAAACCATGATATGAGCAAGAATTTAACAAATCTTTAAAACATTCCCAACATTAAAAATGTTTCATTTGAATTTTGAGAAAATTTTGGATTTGTCTTTTCAAATCATTGGTTTTATGTGTTAGAAAAACTTTCTTTAAAAACTCACCTTACATCTCTTGCCATGTGCTAATTGATCTTGGTTTCAAAACGTTAAGCCAAGTTTTGCTTTATCTTTCAAAGAAAAAGGAAACAATTTAAGCATAACAATCTCTTCAGTACAATTTTGATCATTGAAAGCAATACAAACTTCTTCAAATTCTTTTAGATGTAAATATGGGCTTTCAGATTCTAAACCATGGAAATTAGGAAGTAAAGAAATTATACCCAACTTAAATCTAAAATTGATAGTAGTGAGTGAAAATATAAAACATCATGGACTAGAATTTCGAGGTGGTTGAAATATGCATGCATAGTTCGCAATAGTTGATTTTCATGTTCATCATGTACATTTTCATTTTCAGCTCGTGGTTCATTTTCAGCTTGTGGTTCTTTTTCAGTCATTATGTCAATTGTGTGTGATTGTGATTCAAACAAATCAATATATAAAGTATCAGGATTAATTTTAACCAAATGACCAAAATTTAAATCATGATACCAATTAAGCATAAATAAGTAACTTAAAATAAAAAGGATAATGTACAAGTTGGCGATGTAAACTAGCCATTAAATATTAAACATAAATAAATGACTTAAAAAAATAAAAAAAATAATGTACAAGTTAGTAAGTCAGAAAACAAAAATAAATGACATAAGTAAATAAGTCGAGAAAATAAAAATAAATGACATAAATTGAAAAGTTAGATAGCATAAATAAATGATATAAATTAAAAAGTTAGATAGCGTAAATAAAATGAATAAAATAAAAAGCATAAAAATATGGCATAAAAAATAAAAAAATTAAAAAGTATAAATAAATGACATAAATATAAAAGTTAAGAAGTTAGAAAGTATAAATAAATGACATAAATATAAAAGTTAGTTAATAAGTTAGTAAGTTAGTAAGTTAGTTAGTAAATTAAAAAAAATTAAAAGAGTAGAAGAAGAATATACCTGATAGTGAAGTTTACTTACAAAAAGAGAACTTCAATAAATTAAAATCTCAAATCAAGTCCCTGGCAACAGCGCCAAAACCTTAATGGTAATTAAAAGTTACAAACCCAAGTGCAGGTTGTTTGAAGTAGTAAATTCTCAGTCTGAGGTCGATCCATAGGGAATTAATGAAGAAGAATTATTTGAGGTAAGGAGAAAATTTGTCACAATACTAAAGGTGATAACAGTTGTTCACATATGAAAATGATTTGCTTGGGTTAGGAGATCCACTCTTGGTAATAAATTAAAGACAAGGTTATTTCTTTTTATAACTCAATTAAAATCACACATAATAGAAGTTCCAATCGGAAAATAAAACATTCAAAGTTCAATTTAGACTATATATGTAATCATATTATGGTTCCTTTAATTATCCACTAACACTTGTAAATGGTCTCAAGCATCTATTTTGCCAATGTCTTGTCTACAATGAATCAAGTTCTTCATTATACAAAAAGGGTTTCTAAATTGATTAGAAACAACATACAACACATATAATGATCACTTAAAAATATATCATTTAAGCACATGAAGGAAATTAATCTAACCTCAACTTATTACCAAAAACTTCACCCTTTCACCCAAGCAAAATGAAAATTAGTTACTCATGAACAAGAAGAAAGAAAGAGATAAAAAGAAAGAAATGAACATAACTTCAATTTAGAACAAAGAAAATTACAACGAGAGAAACAAATAACACAATCTAAACTAAAATCAAAGATCATCTGAATGAGCACTCAAGCTCCCTTTTATAAAGCTCAAGGAGTACAAGATGAAAATGGAGTTATTTGATGATAATGAATATATGCCAAAGTAGTTGCTTGATGATGATGAATGAGTGGAAATTAAAGAAATTCTTGTCTCTGAAATGTTTTTGCTCTGAGCTCATGACATGCGTTAGAACCAAATCAAGTGGTTTTCATGCAAGTTCTAGGACGTTGTCTTAGCTTTCCATAGCCTCCAATTTCAACTGAAAATACCTCATACAGCCCGAGATATAGCTCAATTACTATACATAGGTCAAGCCTAACTTGAGCTCCTCTATTCTAACTTCCAAGTCTAATATCACCTTCAAGACTTCTGATCTAGCTTTTGTATTCTCATGAAAGTTGTAAATTTAGGTCTTAACTTTCAAACGGCACTAGTTTCATTCCCAAAGCTCTCCTATAACTCAAAATATGATTTGATGAGTATGCATAGGTTAAGCTGTCAGGTTCAAAACTCTAGATTTTACTTCAACTCCAATTTGAGTTATCCAAACGTGTGTTCTAGGTCTTAAGGTCTTCATTAAAGTTATAGAAATTTGTATTAGCTTTAAAACAAGACTAAAATCACATCCATTGGATATTTGTAACTCAAATTATAGCCAGTTTACTAAAAAAGCCAAGTGAGAAGATTATACAATGAATGAAATATATTGCTAGCAATGTGGCTCTTGCTATCAAGTGAATAGTTGTTAGAGAATTATCTTAACTTTCTAACAAGACCAGAATCATATTAACCAGATAATTGCAACTCAAATTGTAGCCAGTTTACTTAAGAATGCAATCACCCAAATTAATGAAAATTCAAGCAATAATTTCTTCAATGATCCAATTAAGCTCAATTTCATAAAATGTGACAAAATCAGCTTAATTAAGCCAAATTGAATCTTAAGAAGCATAGTGAGAGGATTATAAAATGAATAAAATACATTGCTATCAAATTCCCCCACACTAAACTTTTGCATTCTCGGGCAAAACACACAAGACAAGAACTAGGGAGTAAAGAAAAACGACACAGACTCAAAACATGGATTTTAAAATTTCTTTTCGCAAAAACATAAACTTACTGAAATTTATAGGTAATACTGAAAAATAGATTTAAACTAATTAGTATACATTACTAATGCAACATAATATTTGACAATTATTCAAGAAACATAAAACTTACAGACTCAAGTTTAAACAGTTGTAAACCGCATGACAGGTCCTACTTAATAGCACGACAAAACACTAACGAGAAAAACTCAGCATACTTATTCTATCTATCTTGATGTGTCATATATCTGTTCCTCCTCAAAAGTGCACACCATCGAATCCAGGATGGCCACTCCTCGATGTTGTCATCGAACTCAAAATATTTGTCTCTAGTCAAGTCTAAGAAACTCGTTCCATCTACTATACAATTTTAGCAATACAAGCACAATAAAACAATATAACGAAGAGGTGAGATCCTCTTTAATCAATACCAGTACAGTAGTAAAGAATGATATGAATGACAAAGTCATTCCATACTCACAAATATCACAATTATTCATGTTCTCAATTCATCACATTTCCAGTAAACATATACCTCAATTAAATCACCAATACTAATTTCATCACAACAGATATCCTCAATATATAAAATGATGATGTCACACCATATGAACATTTATCATGCCATAACAATATGTGTACTGACCATGTGTATGCATACTAGACCAATTTCCCACTCCATGGAGGTTTTCACAATTTCGAGAAGAATGCTCTGGTTAATTGTCTAGCCTTAGCCCATAGACAATCTCCACTTTTCGAAAATAATTGTGTTCTTGTCGGGTATCGTCAATGCGTTGCAACGGACTGCGTCACCACGTGGCATAGGGTACTTGCTACTGCCCACTGGATCAATCGCCGTGCCTCGACGCCCCCAAGATCCATCATAGATCTCACTTTTCAATTCTCATTCCCTCTTCAACCACAAAGGCCATAATAGCTATCAGTTATATTCCATTCAATGCACGGATATCTCAATATAAGTTCTGTTCAATGCATGAATACCTCAATGCAAGTTCTGTTCAATTTCATTATATGCCTCAATGCATGTCTTTCAATTTCATCATTAAAAAGGTTCCCTTTCAATACATCCATTCTTTACAGTATCTTTACTTTATTTTCAATTGTGTATCATTTTTAACGCATTTTTACAGTCGCGTAACACTTTTGTTACGTTTTCAAATCTCATAATCATTTTTTGACATTTTCTCAATCGTGTAAAAATATTTA
The DNA here is from genome assembly GCA_029884605.1 of Ormosia emarginata. Lineage (NCBI taxonomy): Eukaryota > Viridiplantae > Streptophyta > Magnoliopsida > Fabales > Fabaceae > Ormosia > Ormosia emarginata. The sequence goes on along the minus strand of JAQQTP010000079.1, from coordinate 36,892,076 downwards.
CACGTTTTCCAAATTGCGTAGCGATTTTCTTTTGTTTTCAAAATCGCGTAACTTAAAAATCATATTTTCAAGTCGCGTAAATCATTTTTCCATCATTTTTCAACTACGTAAAATATTCCTCAATATTCCAAACATCATTTTGGACTTTCAAAAAATCAATGCCATTTCTAACATCATTTTCCACATTTTCTCCTTTAAGAAATCCTTTCCACAATATATTCTACAAAATCACCTTTCTATTGATTTAAATCAAACGCTTCTAGCTTAAAATTTCCTAACGCGCTCCAAATCCCAAAGAGTGAGCTATATGTTAGTAAATTTCAAGTCACCATTACATTCTCCATAATTCTCAGATCAATTCTAAAATTAGTCCTCTTCAAAATAAGTGGAGGTTCAAACACTTTCAATCTTTTTTTTTTTCCTTTCATATACGAAATTTCCATTTTTCAAGTGACAAAATACTTTGTTTCCATTTCTTTAATCCTTGTACTTAATCAATTAACTTTCTACTTTAAAATCATATTGTTTCATCAAACAAAGGCATTACAAGCCTTCAAAAATCGTGGGCACATGGCTATTGAAACCATCATATCTTTTCTTTTCCTTTTCCTTCTAATCATCCAATTTTATCTTAATTTTCTAACCCTTGGCATATTAGCCAAAAATCATAAATAGCTTTATTATAAAATCTTTGTTCATTTTCATGTCCACTTTTTTTGCAAATCCTTAAAAAAATCATTAACTTATTACCTTTTTCATTTAAAACTCATAATTAGTAAAATACCCAAAATATTTTGCTCCCAAAATCACTTTGAGGTTGTGTGCCTCCATGGCTCTTTGGAACCAACATATTTTCCTTTGCCATGTAATTCACATCTTAAAACATACATAATTCATCATGCATCATAAATACATACTAAAGCATGTTATCAAAGCGATAAACATCTCAATCACCAAACAACCTTAAATATGGAAAGCTCTTAAACAAACAAATGAAATAATCCTTATGGATTTTTCACCACACACACATCCATTCCTCACCACAACACATGATTGATGAGGGTAATCTCCTTCTTACCTCTTGGAGAAACCTCCAAAGCTCTTTGCTTGTCCTCTTGACATAAATCTACTCCACCAAGTAGCACTTAAAAACAAAGCAATACATACAATATTAATATTCAAGGATATCAAAGATGACCATAAGCCAAAATATGGTCTTAGAGACTTACTAAAGAAAAGATAGATGAAAAACACAAATCTTCACCTAAAGGCTCTTGATCTTGAACTTGAAGATCAAGGTTGAAGATGGATGATTTAGAGAAAGTCTCCAACATAAAAGTTTCTTAGAATATTATGTAGATCTAGGAAACTAGGTTAGATGAAATTAAAAGAGATTAGAGAGTGGATGTAGGGGTGTTGGTCGTGAGCTTTGTGAGAGAGAAAGGTAAGAGTTTTTGTGTTTGGCTTTGAAAGAACTCCTTGAAAATGGATGATCTAGCCTTTGCTTTCAACTATAAATAGTCTTAGAATGATGAGAAGATTTGAAAAGTAAGGTTGATAGAAATTATTGAAGATGGGAGGGTGATTTTCTCCACCTTGGCCGTGAGGTGTTCTTGAGAAATAGAGAGAATTTTGTGAAGCTTTAGCTTAGGGAAATGATAAAGAAGAGTAATAGAAATGAAATGAACACTTTCCTATAGCATTATGGTCTTTAAAACCGTGACCTCCCCCCCCTTTGTACACTAAAGAATTGTTCAAATACATCAGCCACCATTTTAGGCATCAATAGCCATTGATTAAATCAATGGTTGATCTTTGCCAGAAGCTTCCAAGGGATAAGTTTGAATTTGAGCCATTAGATCTTTCCTTCATGAAATCCTAGCCATAAGATACATATTAAAATTTGGAGGGTCAAGATCTTCTCTATATACTTTCCATCCAATGGTCACAAAAGGTCCTAGCCATTTTATGAGACTAATCTCCACCATAGATTAAATCAAGGGTGGATATCCTAAACTTCTTTATTAAGCTTGTCTTTATAACTATTGATTAGATCAATGGTGAACATCCAAAGTTTCCTAAGTTTACTCTCACACCATTGATTAAATCGTTGGTGATCATCTAAGGATTCTTCATTAAGTTTGTTTCTCAATTGTTGATTAGATCAATGGTTGATGTTTAAAACTTCTCCACTAAGTCTTGTCATCCAAGGGTGTAAATCAAAGTCAAGCCCCTCTTCGTTGACTAATTTCCATTGGTTGGGGTGGTTACTAACTTATTTCCTATTGGTTGTCATTTTTGTTGACCAATTTCTATTGAAAAGTCTTTGCCACAAATGTTGACTTGATCTTATTGGTTAATCTTATTTCTATAGCTCTCTTATTGGTTCATCAAAGATGACTACTTCTAATCGGTTTATCAAATGAAGACTAGATTCTAATTGGTTTATCAAGGAAGACTAAATTCCTGTTGGTTCAATATATAACCATCAAATTTGACTAATTTTTATTGGTTCATTTAAAAAATACTAGGTTTCTATTAGTTTAGAGAATTCAAGCCACTATCGTTGACTTTTCCAAAACTTAGCAAGCAAGCTATGCTCTCCCATTGGTTCACAGAAAATATTTCCCAAATAATTGCTACATAAATTATTACTTAATGAACATAATATTACTGCTTACAAGATAATAAATATTTGTCCATTGTAAAATAAAAATACAGTATTTTTTTTATTTCATAGATAATTTATAAAAATTAAAAGATTATGACACGTATCTTTCAGAATTGGGTTTAGTAAGATTCCCCGGCTCCGAATAAATACGTAAAGATTTTCCCTGACCTGAAAATTATTATTTTTCTGACACAGAGTAAATCACACAAAATGATCAAATAAAGTCACAGAACAGTCAAAATATTTTTACAAGAGACAGAAATTACAAAATAGTACAATTTTGTCATTACTGTCAAATAGATAAATTTTAGGGTGTTACAGGTTTAGATATTGTGTTAAAGTATTTAGGATTCACTCTAAGCTCATTCAAATATTTTTTCACATGACTTAAATGGGTTTGCAAAATCATTTTCTAAACTTATGAAAATGTTTTAATGGGTTAGCAAGTTAGTGACTTGATCAAGAACAAAATACTCAATGATTTTCAAGAGCTCCTAACCAGTTAGGAACTCCACCTAATTGGTTATTCATCAAGTCAGAACATGTTTTTATAAATGTCCTAACCGATTAGGAACAACGTTAATTAGTTATCTATCAAAATAGAGGCATTACCTCTCCATTTATAATGGTGCTAACTGATTAGAGGTTTGGGCTAATCAGTTACTGTGTTTTCTGGAAAAAAACATGAGTTAGTTATTTTAACATCCTAACTGATTAGGATGTCCATCTAACTGATTATTTCTGAACTCAGAAGCTATCTTTAAAAGGTCATAACCGATTAGGTGTTTTGCCTAATTAGTTAGTATAACATTAAAGTGTCACGTGAAATGAAATTTAAGAGGACCTAATGTAACACCCTAATACAGATATCTGGATATATCATAGTTACGCAACGATATATAAAGATAACGGTACTAGAAACGTCACTTCCTCATACTATATTCTAACATATATCCATAATCACAACTGAGTAATTATAGAAAGCCTTGAGAGATTACGAAAAAACTTAAACTCATATACAAACTTAGCCCAAGAGGGCTTATTGTAATACAAATAACATAAAACTTACAGAACAAATATAAACTGATTACATAAGTTCTGTCTACTTAAAGCAATAAAAACTACTCTAGTCTTCATGCTTTCTCTTCTCACCCTTAGCAGGGTCTGTACCTCTGTACCTGCATCTGTGTCTGCATCTGGATTTACATGGAATAACAACTGGGGTGAGAATTAACATTCTCAGTAAAAGCAATTCCAATACCATCTAACTATAACATTGTATATAACAATTATATAATAGATGCTATAATTCTAACTTAGGAGCTTCCTCCTCTTTTCTCATATTTGTACACTTTCTTATAGTGTGATATCAACCGATAGCCTACACACTATTAATATATACAACGCCAATACAGCTGTAAATACCAATAGTGATGGACAATGCCCATACAACTATCTGTGAATGCAATAAGAATGATATGTAATATGAATATGCCTACAGAATCCTAAGAGTATGTGGATGAAATGCAAATATAGGGTTTTGTTTTTGAATACATACAGAAGTTTATTTTGAAAATAAGGAAGTTTGCTAGGAACTAGTCAATATATCATCCAATGATAATTAGAGGGAAAGCCCATCCTCGCATTACACATATCCTGGCACGCTGAGAAATTCGGGCTTCATCCTTGCTCAAAGAGCGTCTTTGGATTTCCCACTTATCTCCTTTGGCCTTGGCACTGTCGAGACATCAGGGTTATGTCCTTCTCAAAAATCCTTCGGACACTGATCTATCTCCTTTTGCCTCCATGAATGAACATCAAAGGATACTCACCAAGATCGATACTACTTGACTAATTCGTAGACTTACATACATACTTATATACTTAGTTCCTTTACGATCTAAGCATATTCTCCTAGGAACTTTGACTTTTTATGTTTACCCTTTGTAATGAGGAGAATCTGTAATCTCATACTACATGTAACCTTAGCATTTGGTTAGAAATACTTGTCCCCTTAGGAACTTCTCTGATTTCTTACCCTCTTAGCTAAATGACCTCGCATCATATAACGTTACATTCTCAGGTAAACATTACTAGACCATTTCTCATACTTGTACCTAACTCCACCTCATCACTCATATCTCTTAAGTGATTTCTAACGCAACACTATGTTGCTGAGGTATTAGATACTTACCTATGGCAAACCACTAATCTTGGTTGCACTAAGGTTCTTTCTCTTCACATACATACTAGATTAACTAACTAGTGTGTGAAAAGCTTAGTGTTATATTTATCTCTTACATAAACACCATCTTAACTTTCCTATAGACCCAACTCATCCTTGTGAAAGAGTCTATTTTAACTAATGCCTCATTCAACCTTACTTAAAGGACTGAGTGAACATTTCTCTAGAACTTTGCATACTTAATGAATGTAACAAGCTTACAAGTCAGCATTCATTCTATTGGGTATTCTACAATGCACAAGGTCTCACTTAACTAGAGACTTAGTACATAAACATTCCATATTTAGAACTGATACACCATCTCATCTTATCTCCACTCAAGTAACTAAACTCAAGTGTAATTCTTACTTACAACTCTTTGTTGTTCAAGGTCTTAGGTATCTTCCTAAGATAATCCACTACTCTTGGATATCCTAAGGTTCATACCCTTCTCATTCTCTACTAGAGTGAATACTATTATGTATACTAGCCTACTTGTCTTCATTGCACCATCTCATCACATCTTAAGTGATATCTAATGCAACACTAAGTTGACTAAGGTGTTACATCCGTACTTAAAGCAATCATTTACTTTTGGATGCTCAAAGGCTTACTCTTTCTCATGCTTGCTAGGTGATAATTCTCCTTTTGAATTATCATTATTTATGCCGTAACACACTTTAGGAAACATATACTAATGATTCCATCTAACTAAGAACTTGAAAACATCAAAATAAAGATTTTGATGAAATATGCTCTAGGCGTCTAGGCGCCATATCTTTAGCGTCTAGGCGCTCATCGCCCTGCTGCACGATCATTCTTCTCTGGACTCTGGGCGTCTAGGTGCTCTATAGTGGGTGCCTAGGCAATCTCCGCGTGACAGCAATTCTGCAGAATGCGTTTTCTGTATAATTGGTTAAAAAACCAATTTCCAATCCTTTTCTCATGGATTCTAAGTGATTTCTAACATTAATCTATGCCCTTAAACTTGTTGGAACTCTTTTACAACCTATGAATTCTCTTAAGACATAAATCTAGGTCTAGAATCACATAACTCCAACTATTCTTAAAGTCCATTTTCTATGGATTCTATGGTTATTCTTGAGCCATAAATGACCATCTAGCATTCTCTAGGCTTAAACTATCCTAACCTAGTCCTTGGAATCAAGAACCAAGTTAAGAATCATGATTTAGCCATTCAAATCCCTATTTCTATTCAAACCCTAACCCTATTCAATACAAATCAAATAGGAGAAAGATGAATAGAAAACCCCTTACCTTTTGAAGACTTGAAGCCTTGAACTTGATCATTGATCTTTCTCTTCCTCTTTTCCCCTTCCCTTCTTGTTCTCCCCTTTCTCCCTTTTCTTTATTTTCTTTCTTCTTTCTCTATTTTTCGTTCTCTGCCGAGGGAGAAGAAAGAAATAGGGGGTGGGACATGGAGGGAATTAAGGAAAAAGATTAACTTAAGTTTCTACACTGAAACTTATATCTGTTAAGGACACTTGAATCATGCTAATTCAAGTTTCCCAGCTTCCAACAACTTTAGAATAAATCATAGGATTCATCTAAATTGTTGTTTCACCATTTTCATGATTTTCTATATCTGTTGCTAGTCATTCGGTATTAAAACGCACAACCAATATGCCTAAAAATACTAAATTGACTCTGATTCTCTTGAAACTTTTACCACATCTTACTTGGCTTATTTGTGACCTAGAAATAAACTCTCTATATTTATTTCCTTCAACTTAGCAACTTATGCTATTATCTGAGTCATTTTAAGCTACTCTTCAACTTCTATGTTGCAACTGTAACACCCCAAAATTTACTTTTCTACTATCATAATTCATTCTAAAATATTTGTGACTTTCTGGAATTTTTCTGGAATTTTCTGAGAATGCAGAATATTTTAATATATTTCTCATTTTACGTATGTACTAAGCAGAACCGAAGAAATAAGATATTTTCTCCGAAAGCCTTGAACTATGGAAACGCCAACAGGGGATCTTACTAAACCCGAGGCCGGACACAGTTTACAAGGTTTTACATTTTTTGAGAAATTTTTAACAGATAAAATAATAAAACATTGCGAAGAAACTACCTATCAGATTTGTTAATGCTGACTTCTGCCAACTATAACTATTGTCCAATAAATAATAACATGTAATAAAAATCTTATCACGTTATCCAAAAAATTACCTTGTGTCAAACCCCTTTAGCCTTATTTTCAAAATAAAAATAGAGCTAATTAAAAGCTCATTGTAGGAAGCTTCTAAGAAGTTTCCTTGTGGACACATTTTTCTCTCTCTCTTCCCTCCTCACTCTTCTCCACGGCAGAGGTAATATTGGAACCCAATATTCACTTTCATCTTCCTAATATTTTCTCTCTTCTCATTCTCTTCAAACACCCTTTCTTCTCCTCTTCTCTTCTTTTCTCCACCGTGCACCCATTTCTGGAGACATTCACCATTTCTTACTTCATCATCAAAGATTTCTTGCTTCTTGCACCATTCCAAGGCCATTCTCTTTTGTGGCCATCCTATGGTTCTTCTTCTTCTTCTTCTTCCACTATCCACCATTGAAGCTAAAGCTTTGAGCTTGGAGGTAAAGTCTTCACCTTTCTTTCACTTTCTTCTCATTTTCGTTTTCTTGGTCACCTATGTGATCAAGAACTCATTTTTTTCCATGGTTTGAGTGGACATTATGGAAATCACTCACATTGGTGTTCTTCTTGAAGGGGAAAACAAAAATCTAGGGCAAGAAGAGGTAACTCCTTGTGTTGTCTTCCAAATAAGTAAGAGGGAGATGATCCTCTTCAACTAATCTTGGTAGTAAGGGAATGTCTTATATGTGTGTTGTTATTGATTTTTGAATCCATGTATAAAGTTCTCTCATTTTTATGTTGTTCTTCATGATAGTGCATTTTGTTGGGTTTGTATGATTTATTGATGCCTCTTACATGATTTGAAGATATATTTGAGTAACTTGTTGATTAAATATGATAATGATTGGTTTGGTTTGAGTTAAAGGACCTGGAGAACTCTATTTTCTGCAAGATTACGCGTGGTAATCGATTACACGAGGCTTGTAATCGATTACCAAGCTCATAAGGGTATGAAATCGTGATTCTGGAAATCTGGTAATCGATTACATCTTGTGTGTAATCGATTACCGAGATTCTGTCTAGCTTGTAATCGATTACAAGAATGGTGTAATCGATTACCAAGCCTCTGATGTCACGAAATGGTGCTTCTGGGAATCACGTAATCGATTACAACTTATGGGTAATCGATTACGGAGGTTCTGTCCAATTGGTAATCGATTACCAGGGTTGTGTAATCGATTACCAGGTCCTTGAAGTTACGAATCGTGGTTCTGGGAATCATGTAATCGATTACAATGAGATTGTAATCGATTACAGAGATTCTGTTACGCTGGTAATCGATTACCAGGGTGATGTAATCGATTACCAAGACCCAAAAATGAGATTTTTGAGCTGGAAATGATTGAAATTATGGTTCTTTGTCCTTTGTAACTCAAACATAACCTAAAAACCCTAGATTCAAGGATTTTACTTTACTTAAATGCGATAGGAATATGTATTCATACCGATAGAGAAGAAATGATTTTGAAAATGGAATTCTTGGATCCATGACATGGAAATTGTGGCATGTGTGTAATAAGGAACATATATTGATACTGAGAATTATTGATGCAAGTGTGATTCCCTATGTGGGTTATGTACTTATTGATTTAGTACTCAATGAGATAAGAATGATGATATGCCATTGAGGCAATGTTTTTTTTTATGAATGTATTGTTGATATGTCATGTTGGACATTGAATAATTCTTATGTGCCATTGAGGCAATGCTTATGTTGAATGCATCATTGTTGAACATACATGATTGAACATTGTGTCATCATGCATGCGTGTTGTCCGTTGGACATTGTTGAGAAAGCTATGTTGCCTAGGAGTTTGAATAACACCTTTGTGTGGGTACGAGTAGACTAAGCGTAGGTGTCATATGTTGTTGACTCTGGGGGCGTTGGGGTGTGGGTGTCTCACAATAGACAGTGATAGCTCCGCTGGGGCCGTGGGATAGACCAATGCAACACACCAACGAACCTGCCTAAGACGCTGTCCTATATCGCGATCAAGTGTTGAGGTACCATATGTGAGCCATTGCGCAAACAATTTTATGAAAGAAAGCACACTGTATTTTTAAGGCTACTGATACACTAGTATTACTCCTTGATCATTCACTCCGAAAATATTTATGTCTAGCTCTATGGAGTAAGAACTTTGGTACCCTTGTTGCATTGTGAGTTGTTAGTTACATGGTCCATTGAGCATTTATAATTGGATAATGTGTTTACTATTATGACTGCAATATTTATTTGACTCTTAGTAATGTTAATGTTGCTAGCTAGCTATGGATAATGTTAACTATTGTTCTTTGCTGCTTTACTCTCGTTAATTGCTTTCGGGTATTACTGCACTTGTATGTATTAACTGTGTCTTCTGTGGGCGTTCGACGCCGTTTATTTTCTTGCTGCCATGTTGGTACTGAAAGCTGGGAATCTCACCTCTTTCCTATATTTGTGCATTTCTGTTTTACATTTATATTTGATAAAAGATCGTGAGGAAGATAAAGAGGGACTATACCTTGGTTGATTGACTTGAGCATCTGGACAAGATTTCATCGACTACGTAAGAGTGCAGCCGCGGGGTGGCATTGATGCCTGTCGTGTCAACTGGGACGCCGTGTGTCACGTGCATATGGGGTTGCGGCCTTGTCTGCTGGTAGTACCCATCCCTGGGTTACTACTCCTCCCCTTTAATTGTTTTTATTCCCGCTGTATTTTATTTGACTCTGTAATTATTATATTCTATGTTATCAGTGATTCGTGTAAATTGGCTATAAACTATATATATATAAGGAACGTGATTTCATTCCAATGGTTGTATTAAGGGTTGAATACATTTATATTTCATTCATGGCTCGTATTTTCTACTTATGCATAAACTCAGAAAAATAAACTCGTCAATTTGGAAACTACTGTTATCATGACTGTGACACACCTGGATTTAGTAACTATGGTGTAATGACGATTGCGCTGCAGTTGGTATATTTAGGTGCGTTACATTAGGTGGTATCAGAGCAATTCATCCTGTTGAGCTGGGGTATGGACTTGCTATGTTTAGGCATGTTAAAATTTTGGTCTACTGTGTACTTCCTTGTCTCTTGATTGAGATGATGGGAAAGGAATGCATGACTTGCCGTAGGTGTAATGTTGATGGCTACTGTTATACAGTTGCATGATATTGAGGACTGGCCTACTCAATATGTAATGTTTTGTGTGTACGGGAAACTATGACTTCACCTAGGCGTACTGTGTTAGGAAAATAGGATTTCTTTTGTGAGGAGATCAAAAGGTTTTGGAAAACCGATCTTCTGGAGAAAGAAATAGTTGGCGTAAACTAGATTCGAGAAGCAGTTTGGAAGTTGACGGCTTACGAGGGATTACGCTGTGGAAGCAGAATGAAGAAGTTCGAGCTGGGGATTGTTAGGATGTATGGAATTGAACTTGTCTTGCTTGAATTGTATGAATTGTATGACTCTTTGTATTTGGTTTTCATAGGGAGATAACGCTGTTTGAAGTAATTTTGTGTTTGTTGTATCTATGTCCGTCTTCAGAGAGATTCAATGGCTCGCAGTAGACATGCGAGGGCGATGGCTCATGACAGATGTATATATGTGAGCGCGGGACAAGACAATAGGAGTATGGCTGCGACTGCCGAAGAAAGGCAAATGATAGCTGCGGTGACAACTTACCAGGATCAGAGGGCCACGCAACAACGAGAATTGGAAGTTGAGGTTCAGAATCTGTTGGAGGATAGTCGGCTTTGGGGCAACCTTGGACTGCCTAGATTCCAAAAGAGGAATAATAGAAAAGTTAACCAGTTTAAGCGGAAACCATACGCACGGGTATCAGGGAAACAACAACAACCAACTCCTGGACAAAGTACTAGTGGTGGTGTATCCAGTCAGACCCCGACATCCTCGCCAAGATGTATGAAATGCGGAAAGGAACACTTCACAAGGGAGTGTAAGATCAAAGGGATAATCTGTTTTAAATGTAGAAAGCTTGGACACGTCTCCTGCAACCGCGACCAAGCAAAGCCAAATTCTTCTGTCAATGCTGTAAGGGCTGTAGAACCACAAGCAGAAGCCAAAACTTATACCCTAGGAGGTGCTGAGACTTCAAAATTCGGAGATCTAAACCATGGAAGTTATACCTCAAATGATGATCCCATAATCGTGCTGTATAATTCTGGGCGTAACCCCTCCTTTTACAATTTGTGACTGTATGGATCACTTAGATTCATCCTTATCTTTATTATCTTTGGCTTAGTTTTTTCCATTTATGTTGTTAAGACCAGTTGTTGATGCCTAAGTTTGTTTAATCTATCCTCTTTCTACCAAAGATTGAATCTTTTGTTGATCTATCGTGCCTACCTAAAATCGTACCAGTTAGAGTTTATGATTTTAGAAATTGATCAGTCATTTTTTGGTTACTATCTGCTAGAGCGTTCCGATCAACACCTTGGTAATTTTTGAAATTAAGGCTTTTGAATTCGTAACAGCCAACATGGTCTAAGCCTCATAAAAGAAAAGAGCCTGAGGGTACATGTAATGTTCTCCGTAGAGGACCAAGAGTAAAGGGAATGTAAATGCCACTTTAATAGCCAAAGAGTTCCGCATATTGAGCTAAGATGCTGTCGGTTAAGGAGAAGAATAAAAATTTCTCTGTGATACAAGGACTATCGCCAGTTAAACAAGATTATAATCAAAGATGAGTATTCTCGGAGGAAGGTAAATGATTTGATGGATCAGCGAGAAGGAAATCGTTGTTCTCTCCAAGATAGATGTATGTCCTAGTCACCGATGGATTCGTGGAAATAGAGAATGTCCCCAAGATGATTTTTCGAGTGTGCTTTCGACATTATGGGTATCCCGTGATGTCAACCGGAGTGACAAACGCTCATGTTGTATTCTTGGACAACATGAATTGTATTTTCTATCCTTACCTAGAACGGAATCGTCATTGTCATTAATGATGACATTCTGACCTATTCTCGAAGATATGGGGAGATATGTTGGACATCTCGATATAGTTTTCCTAACTTTAAAGAAGGGGGAGTAAGTGCCAAAGTATCAGAGTGCGGATTCTCGTTTAAGGAGGTTTCGTTTTGGATCATGAAATTCTAAATAGTGGAATCATGTGGATTCACAAAAAGGTTGAAGCAGTTCTTCAAAAGGAAAGATCGGAAACCGTGAAGGGGATTCATAGCTAGTGGGATTAGTTGGTTTTTATCAAGGCAGTATCGACAGATTCTCGAAGATAGTTGGACAACTTGCTCAGCTTACAAAAAGAGAATCAAAACTTTTACGGACCAGCACAGGCGGAGAAAGTTTTCAAAGGTTGAGGAAATATTCCGATTTTGATACTGCCCGATCTCAATGAAACCTTCGAAGTGTTTTGTGATGCTTCACATCAAGGTTTGGGATGCGCGCTCATGAAAAGCTGGGGAGTTGTGGCTTGCGCCTTACGGTCGTTGAGGGTGCGTGAGGAGAGTATCCGATCCGTGACTTGTAATTGACCGTTGTCGTATCTGCTCTGAGAATATAGAGACACTTTCTATATGGAGCAATATTCCATGACCTTCGCTGTCACAAGAACCTGAAGTATTTATTCGATGAGAAGGAACCAAATATGAGGCAGAGAAAGTGACTAAAGATTTTGAAGGAACATGATCTCTAACTTTAGAGTTATCTTGGAAAAGAAAAACGCTATGGCAGATGCTTTGAACCGGAAACTTCCTAATACCTTCATTATGATGGTCGAGAAGAAAGAATTAGTAGAGTAATTCGAGGACAGGTGGCTGTCATTAGAAATGACACTGGATGAGGTATGTCTAGATATAGTCACTATCTCGAATGATCTGTTGGGAAGGATTCAAGAGATGTAGAATAGTGACCAATTTCTACAAGACAAGAAGAAGCTATTAAGACAAAGCATGATGTCAAAATGTGAGGAAGGAACTCGATGGAATCTTAATGTTCACAAGTGAAGGTTGCAATACCAGAGGATTCAGAACTTAAGGAGTTTATTCCCAATGAAACTCACGAGAGTAAACCGAGTTTACACAATAGAGTGATCAAGGTATGTCAAAATCTAAAACAGAAGTGATGGTAACAAGGGATGAAGAAAGACGTTGCTAAATGTGTGTCATCTTGTCTAAGTTACCAACAAACTCACTCTTAAATTCTACGGACTTTCCTAAATTCTTTTTTCGGACTGGTTTAGTATCCATAACTAATTTTTGCTATCCTTTCTTTTTAAATCTTTATGATGTCTTTCGTTTGTCATGATCACGAAAGTTTATCCCTGGACCCAGCCATATCATCGAACAGGACACAGTACGGTTGAAAGAGAGTCTGACCCATGGAATGCTTCCTGTAAGATCGAGAGTAGGAGAGCAAAACCACATGGAGGCAGGGAGATCACATTGGTAATAACAATTTGAATTGACGTGATTAGAAGCGCGATATGGAGGTCAAAAGATAAGGTGAAGAAACAACATCGATAATTATCTTAAGGAATGAAAATTTCGAGGACGAAATTTCTATTTGTTTGGGAGAGTTGTAACACCCCAAAATATTTGTGACTTTCTGGAATTTTTTTGGAATTTTCTGAGAATGCGGAATATTTTAATATATTTCTCGTTTTACGTATATACTGAGCGGAACCGGAGAAATGAGATATTTTCTCCGAAAGCTTTGAACTATGGAAATGTCGACGGGGGATCTTACTAAACCCGAGGCCGGACACAGTTTACAAGGTTTTACATTTTTCGAGAAATTTTTAACAGATAAAATAATAAAACATTGCGAAGAAACTAACTGTCAGATTTGTTAATGATGACTTCTGCCAACTGTAACTATTGTCTAATAAATAATAACATGTAATAAAAATCTTATCACATTATCCAAAAAATTACTTTGTGTCAAACCCCTTTAGCCTTATTTTCAAAATAAAAATAGAGTTAATTAAAAGCCCATTGTAGGAAGCTTCTAAGAAGTTTCCTTGTGGACACATTTTTCTCTCTCTCTTCCCTCCTCACTCTTCTCCACGACAGAGGTAATATTGGATCCCAATATTCACTTTCATTTTCCTAATATTTTCTCTCTTCTCATTCTCTTCAAACACCCTTTCTTCTCATCTTCTCTTCTTTTCTCCACCGTGCACCCATTTCTGGAGACATTCACCATTTCTTACTTCATCATCAAAGATTTCTTGCTTCTTGCACCATTCCAAGGCCATTCTTTTTTGTGGCCATCCTTTGGTTCTTCTTCTTCTTCTTCCACTATCCACCATTGAAGCTAAAGCTTTGAGCTTGGAGGTAAAGTCTTCACCTTTCTTTCACTTTCTTCTCATTTTCATTTTCTTGGTCACCTATGTGATCAAGAACTCATTTTTTTCCATGGTTTGAGTGGACATTATGGAAATCACTCACATTGGTGTTCTTCATGAAGGGGAAAACAAAAATCTAGGGCAAGAAGAGGTAACTCCTTGTGTTGTCTTCCAAATAGGTAAGAGGGAGATGATCCTCTTCAACCAATCTTAGTAGTAAGGGAATGTCTTGTATGTGTGTTGTTATTGATTTCTGAATCCATGTATAAAGTTCTCTTATTTTTATGTTGTTCTTCATGATAGTGCATTTTGTTGGGTTTGTATGATTTATTAATGCCTCTTGCATGATTTGAAGATATATTTGAGTAACTTGTTGATTAAATATGATAATGATTGGTTTGGTTTGAGTTAAAGGACCTGGAGAACTCTATTTTCTGCAAGATTACGCGTGGTAATCGATTACACGAGACTTGTAATCGATTACCAAGCTCATAGGGGTATGAAATCGTGATTCTGGAAATCTGGTAATCGATTACGTCTTGTGTGTAATTGATTACTGAGATTCTGTCTAGCTTGTAATCGATTACAAGAATGGTGTAATCGATTACCGAGCCTATGATGTCACGAAATGGTGCTTCTGGGAATCACGTAATCAATTACAACTTATGGGTAATCGATTACGGAGGTTCTGTCCAATTGGTAATCGATTACCAGGGTTATGTAATCGATTACCAGGTCCTTGAAGTTACGAATCGTGGTTCTGGGAATCATGTAATCGATTACAATGAGATTGTAATCGATTACAGAGATTCTTATGTTGTAATCGATTACCAGGGTGATGTAATCGATTACTAAGACCCAAAAATGAGATTTTTGAGCTGGAAATGATTGAAATTATGGTTCTTTGTCCTTTGAAACTCAAACATAACCTAAAAACCCTAGATTCAAGGATTTTACTTTACTTAAATGCGATAGGAATATGTATTCATACCGATAGAGAAGAAATGATTTTGAAAATGGAATTCTTGGATCCATGACATGGAAATTGTGGCATGTGTGTAATAAGGAACATATATTGATACTGAGAATTATTGATGCAAGTGTGATTCCCTATGTGGGTTATGTACTTATTGATTTAGTACTCAATGAGATAAGAATGATGATATGCCATTGAGGCAATGTTTTTTTTATGAATGTATTGTTGATATGTCATGTTGGACATTGAATAATGCTTATGTGCCATTAAGGCAATGCTTATGTTGAATGCATCATTGATGAACATACATGATTGGACATTGTGTCATCATGCATGCGTGTTGTCTGTTGGACATTGTTGAGAAGGCTATGTTGCCAAGGAGTCTGAATAACACCTTTGTGCGGGTGCGAGTAGACTAAGCGTAGGTGTCATATGTTGTTGACTCTGGGGGCGTTGGGGTGTGGGTGTCTCACAATAAACAGTGGTAGCTCCGCTGGGGCCATGGGATAAACCAATGCAACACACCAACGAACCTGCCTGAGACGCTGTCCTATATCGCGATCAACTGTTGAGGTACCATGTGTAAGCCATTGCGCAAACAATTTTATGAAAGAAAGCACACTGTATTTTTAAGGCTACCGATACACTGGTATTACTCCTTGATCATTCACTCCGAAAATATTTATGTCTAGCTCCATGGAGTAGGAACTTTGGTACCCTTGTCGCATTGTGAGTTGTCAGTTACATGGTCCATTGAGCATTTATAATCGGATAATGTGTTTACTATTATGACTGCAATATTTATTTGACTCTTGGTAATGCTAATGTTGCTAGCTGGCTATGGATAATGTTAACTATTGTTCTTTGCTGCTTTACTCTCGTTAATTGCTTTCGGGTATTACTGCACTTGTATGTATTAACTGTGTCTTCTATGGGTGTTTGACGCCGTTTATTTTCTTGCTGCCATGTTGGTGCGGAAAGCTGGGAATCTCACCTCTTTCCTATATTTGTGCATTTCTGTTTTACATTTATATTTGATAAAAGATCGTGAGGAAGATAAAGAGGGACTATACCTTGGTTGATTGACTTGAGCATCTGGACAAGATTTCATCGACTACGTAAGAGTGCAGCCGCGGGGTGGCTTTGATGCTTGTCGTGTCAACTGGGACGCCGTGTGTCACGTGCATATGGGGTTGCGGCCTTGTCTGCTGGTAGTACCCATCCCTGGGTTACTACTCCTCCCCTTTAATTGTTTTTATTCCCGCTGTATTTTATTTGACTCTGTAATTATTATATTCTATGTTATCAGTGATTCGTGTAAATTGGCTATAAACTATATATATATAAGGAACGTGATTTCATTCCAATGGTTGTATTAAGGGTTGAATACATTTATATTTCATTCATGGCTCATATTTTCTACTTATGCATAAACTCAGAAAAATAAACTCGTCAATTTGGAAACTACTGTTATCATGACTGTGACACACCTGGATTTAGTAACTATGGTGTAATGACGATTGCGCTGCAGTTGGTATATTTAGATGCGTTACAGCAACGAAGTACCTTAACGAACTCAGTTTGTCACAAAACTTGACTAGCATGCTAAATGCTACCTTAGGTAACCATTCACCCGTCTAACATATGTTTAAGGGTATTACATTTCTCCCCTTCTTTTTAAAATTTTGTCCCTAAAATTACTCACCTCAAGCAAACAATTCTAGTTAAACAAAACTCTACATGGAACTTTTGCTTCCACGCAGTTCTTTTTTTTAGTACCAGCTTCTCCCAACCACATTCTCTTGAGGAGACCTGCTTAACTTAAAGCTCTTGATCTCTCTGCTTATGGATGGTAAGTTGTACTAAAACATAACTTAGCTTTAAACTCCTTCTTATAAGGCTTTCAAAACTACGTGTGAATCTAGTATCTTTATCAAACACTATATCCACTAAAACTCTATGAATCCTAACTATTTCTTTCAAAAGTAGTTAAACTACTTTATCTAGAAAATAGCTAACTTTACTTGGTGAAAGATGGGCAGATTACATAATCTCACCACCTTTACCTGCAGTTTAACATATTCTATTATGTTCTTTAACATGCTATGCCACTATACATCTTCCTTACTCTTGGAAAACCTTAGTAGCCTCTTGATAGATGGTATACTTTCTCTGGTGAGCTTTCTCTGGAATCCTTTTCTTGATTTTTGACCCTCTTGGAAAATAAAGTTGTCTCTGTAACACCCCAAATTTCCGTATCTCTTAAACAATAATTTTGACAGTTAACAGAATTTTACTGTTTAGTAATTTCTGAATACTGTAAAATTATTTTGATTATTCCGTCAGCGTATTTGATCGTTTTGAGTGATTTACTCCGTGTCAGGAAAATAAAAATTTTCGGGCCGGGGAAAACTTTACGTAATTTAATTTTTACCGTTAGGTAATTATTTTATGTAATTTGATTTGATATTTGTGCATTTTATAATTTTTGTGATTTTTGTGGATGATTATGAAATTTTTTTACTGATTGTGGGCCCAGGGGGTGTATGTGGGCCAGTGTGCCATACACGTGGCCCAGTGGGTCCATAAAGTAAATTTTTTCTACGTATAGAAAAATTTGTACTGTTTAGACGGAGACATGGGATCTTACTAAACCTGAATTCGGAAACAGTTTTAGAAAATTTATTGTACTGTGTTTTGTACTGTATTTATTTATCGGACGATAAAAAAACAGTAAATATATTCTTTCGTGGAGTTTTAGTAGATAAAAATAGAAATTATATTGCTTAAGTCAACATTGGTGGTTTGGATATCCACCATTAATTTAATTAACGATGAAGACTTGATCTTGATTTAATCAACGGTGGAGATTTGATCTTAAAAGTGAATGAGATCATTTATAACCATTAGATGGAGATTAAATCAAGGGTAGAGATTTGGTCATATAAAGTGACTATGATCATTTGTAACCATTGGATATAGAATTGATTAAGGGTGGAGATTTGGTCTTGTAAAGTAACAAGGACCATTTATGACCATTGGATTTAGATTTAATCAATGGTGAAGATTTAGTCTTAAAAAGTGACAAAGACTAATTATAACCCTTGGATTAAAAGTTTGAAGGAGCAATCTTAACCCTTAATTTTTGGAGACACATCTAATGGCTAGAATTTCAAGGAGAAAAATCTAATGGCCTAGATTAAGTCTTCTAAATCAAAAGTCTACCTAAATCCTAACCATTGAATTAATCAATGGCTAGAAATGCTCTAGATGGTGGCTAATAATGATGACAAATAATTAAATGCACAAGGAGAAACATGCATGGAAGGGGATGGTTTTGGATTGTTTAGGAGACAAAGAAACAAAACTTTATGACCATTATTACATGTCATGGTCAATGGTGTATCATTATTGATCATTATTGATCAATTTGCATTCAAGGAGAATGCATTGGAGGGGGGGCTACGGTTTTGATGGCTTAAGTGAGTAGCAAAGTTGAAGACCACCATTATTACCCATTCTTGGTCATTATTGATCAATTGCAAGAAGTTAAATAAAAGTAAGTCAATTTTTGATGACTTAGCACATATATCATATGGCCATGTACTACTTTTTGGAGACAAATTACTCATAATTGATTTGTTAGCATCCTTAGGAGATGACTTGAAGGAGGTGCACGGTTTTGAGAGGCCTTAAGGCCATAGAAAAAGTTTGAAGACCATTATTGCCATCCTTGGTCATCATTAAACATTTTCAAGAAGCTAAGTTACCAAGTTTTCTCTCCATTTCTCTTCTCCAAGCAAGTTTCGGTCAAGCACCTTAGAATCATCATCCAAATTTCTATCATTTCATCCAACTTGATTTTCTAAACCTAAACACCATTCTAAGAACATCTCTAGTTATGAGTTTTTCCAAAATTATTCATCTTGAGCTTCAAATCCAAGCTTCAAGTTTCTATCAAAAATCAAAAATTCCATCTTTGTGTTTCAAGAGAAACCATTCGGTCAAGACACCCAAACCACTCTCCAAGCTCTTTTAATTTCATCCAACCATAGATCTTGAATCTACATGATATTCTAAATAACTTTCATGTTGGAGACTTTCTCTAAATCATTCATCTTCATGGACTTTCTTCAAGATCCAAGTTATGGGGTATTTATGGTGAAGTGTAAGGAAACTTCATTTCTTCTCTCTTTTTCATAATCTAAACCATGTTTGATCCATGGTTTTCTTAATCAAGCTTAGTATACTAATTTTTATGTATTTTGTTTTGTATTTGAGAAGCCCTTGGTGATGAAGGACTTGGAAAAAGAAGCAAAACAAGGAGTTTTGAGGATCTTCAAGAGGTAAGAGGGAGATCCATCTCATCGACCAAACATGGTGGTAAGAGATGGACTTATATTTGATGGATGTTGAATCCATGTGAGAATTCATATCCATGGTCATGTAATAATTTATGTATGTTTATGAGCTTTGATTTATTTTCCTATGCTTGATATGCTATGCATGATTTTATGGCTTTGATGGTATGCTTATATTATGCATGATGAGTATATGGCATGCTTATAGTATTTATGATGAAATATGTATGTGTATGCCATGATGTATTGATGGAAAAGAAATCAATTTTTGGCTCCAAAAGCCAAGGAAGAGCTACGGTTTTGATGCCCTTGATTAGGGTTCATGTTGAAAATTTTTCAAGAACAAGGAAATTGATTTGTTTAATGAAAATTATGAAGTGGAGAAAAATGAATTTTCTTGGTTCTAAAGGCTATGGGATTTTCGGTCAAGACACCTCAACATAGGTGTTTATAACTTAAGATTTTCATGAAAGATTAAAAATTGGATTGATTTGAAGAGTATAGAAAATAAACAAAGGATATGTTTTTCAAGAGAACAAGAACATGATTTTGAAGGATTTTTATTGATTTATTTTGTGTAAAAAGATCCTAAGTATTTTTCTAAATATGACTTTTGAATGAAACGGGCAAACATTGATTTTAAGGATTTGCAAAGAAAGTGAAAAAGAATTTGCAAAGAAAGTGAAAATGAATTTGAACAAATGGGTTTGGTTTTTATGACCATGAATCACATGATTTTAAAAATAAAATTTTAATGGTTTTGTTTGTATAAAACCATATCAATTTAGAAGGAAAAATATTTGATGGTTTCAATAGTCATATCCACGTTTTTTTTAAAGGCTGGTAATGCCTTGATTTTTATGAACAAAGTGATTTTCAAAGTGGAAACGTAAATTGATTTAATACAAAGAATTGGAAAGGGAATCAGAGTGTTTTATCACTTGAAAAATTTTTGTAAACGAAAAACAAAGAGAGGTTGAAAATGTTTTAACTCCAATTTATTTTGAAGAAAATTGATTTTAAAATTGATTTGAGAAAAATGGAGAATATAATGGTGATTTGAGAATTTACTAACGTATAACTAATTTTCAAGTTTTGGAGTACGTTAAGAAAATTTAAGATTTTGGAACATTGATTTACATCAATGGAAAAATGATTTTGTGAATTATATTTCGAAAAGAATTTCTTGAGCAAAGAATTGTGGAAAAAGATTTTCATGAGTAAGAAAATATATTAAGTGAAGTATAAAGTTATATTATTTTGGGAAAAGTTAAAAAGGAATTTTTAAAGGTCAAGAAATATTTTCTGTAATGAAATTATGGTGAAAAATTATTTACGTATCTTAAAAACGTGATTTTTAAGTTACGTGATATGAAAAAATATTTCTATGTGATTTTAAATACGTTGAAATATTTTTACGCGATTTGAATTACGTTTAAATATAAAACGTAATCTGAATTACTATTGAAAAATCACTACGCAATGGAAAAGTGATGAATTATTTTTACGTGATTGTGAAAATAGCGAAAAATCATTATGTGATTTGAAAAGTATTTTAAATATTTTGAAAATGAAAGAAAATGATTTAGGCGACTTAAAAGGATGATTTTTAAGTTACGCGATTTTGAAATAGTGAAAAAATACTATGCGATTTGAGAAACGTATATTTTTACGCGATTGAGAAAAATGTTAAAAAATTAGTACGTGGTTTAAAAGTGTAACAGAAGAGTTGCGGTATTTTGAAAACGTAATAAAAATATTTTAGAATTTTAAAAACGTAACAGAAGTGTTACGGTATTGTGAAAATATAACTAAAACGCTTTGGAATTGTGAAAACGTAACAGAAATGTTACGCGATTGTGAAAACACGACAAAAGTATTTTATGACCATAAGAACATAATAACATAATGATTACTGTTGAACCAGTGTCCATACACTGTTTGTGAAAAACAACGAGTTTTGCCTGTTATTGGCACGTGGTGCATTTTAGATGCATTGAAAAAAGAAAATAATATATACGTTTGAGGCATATGATTTAATTGAACAAATGAATTTGAAAAGAATGGCCCTTGTGGTTGGACTTGCACTGATATATTCGTGCATTGTATAAACTATATATGAGAAATTATGAGATATACCTGTGATTGGTATTTGGTGCATTATACATGCATTGGAATGGTCCGATGAGGACTGGATATGGCTGATTGCCTAGGAGAAACACACATCTTGAGTGGGTGTGATATGCGTAGTATAAGTCACTTGTTGACCTTAGGGGCATCGGGGTGCGGGTTGCTTACACGGGTGGTTGGTCACGCTTCTTCCAGTAGGTTAGACCGATGTAACACATCGATGATCCTGACCGACACACTATTCTTATTCAAGATCTGATAAAGACTGTCGTATATATGCTAGATGTGCAAAATCAAAATGAGGATTATAGCACGCGGTCTGAGGCATGTGGTACCGACAGATCTTTTCGATCATTTCTCCGACCTGAGTTTAGCTCCATGGAGTAGGAAATCGAGTCTTGTGTATATGCATAATCTGAACACTTATATCTGTATGATATATTAATTGAGGAATATTGGCTATGACAACTATTTTGAAAACTTGGATTGATATATGATTGGATGATGATAGTTGATTAATATTGAATATATTATTGGAAGTTTGGTATGATATCCCTATATGATATTGTTGTTTGTGTTATCTCTGTGCTGCCATGTTGGTATTGGCGTAGGTGATCTCACCTCTTTGTTATGTTGTTTTACTGTGTCTGTATTATTAAAATCAAATAATAGAAGGATCGAGTTGTCTTAGACATAACGGGCGATGGATACTCAGAGATTGATGAAAACATTGAAGAGTGGTTGTCTCAAGTTCGAAGGTGTTCTGAGTAGACAAGGAGTAGAGTTCTGATGCAACAAGCTGGATACAAGATAAGGAATGAGTATGTTAAGTTTTATCGTTAGTGTTATACCGTGCTATTTAGTAGGACCCGTCATGGGGCTTGCTACTGTTTAAAAAAAAAAAAGTCTGTTAATTTTATATTTCTCTTTAAATTGTGAAATATTAATTGGTGTCAATATTTTATATTAATCAGTTTAAATATATTTTCAGTAATACTTATGAATTTCAGTAAGTTTATGTTTCAGTAAAAAAAGAAATTTTAAAACCCATCTTTTTATAACTCAAACCTTGTGTGAACTTCTTTACAAATTTTGAGTCGGAAGTCAGACATGTGATACCCTAGGGAGGGTGTTACAGTCTCTAAACTTCATCATTCCTTCTTAATCAAAACAAAATCCTTTAGGGTTCCTTAGAAGATCTGCTCACACTTGTCCCTTAGAGCTTCATTCTTCCTCTGAGCTTCAAAGAAATTTGAGTCTTGAGGCCTCTTACTATGTCCACCTTGCTCACTGAGAGACTATGTGGAATCATAGTCACCACTAGACTCAAATTCTCAAAAACTCTCAAGAAATTCACTCTCTCTTGAACTATCATTTGGGAAACCTGTAGGAATTTCCTACCTAGTGCATCGACCACTTCTTTGGCCTTACCCGAATGATATCTTAACTCAAGGTTATGAGCCTTGAAAAACTCTATCCATCTATTCTGCTTCATGTCCAGCTTCCTCTGATCAACAAGCGTCTCAAGCTATCATGATCGCTGAGCACCTTTAATTGGACTCCTTATGAGTTATGTCTCCAAAACTATAAGGTAATCACCACTATGGTTAATTCTAAATTATACATAGGGTAGTCCTTCTCTTGCAGACTTAACTGCCTTGATGCGTAGGCATCTACCTACCTCTATTGCATCTGAACATACCTTAGTCCCATCTTCGAAGTATATCTGACTAGCTCAAAGCTCTCACGGGAATTTGGAATTACCAATACTAACGTAGTAATCAACCTTCTCTTCTACTCTTGGAAAACAAACTCACTATCTAGAGTCCATTGCTGAGTACTACCTACCTTAACTGGCCTAAACCAGGTAGTACTAACTGAGAAAATCCACTGATAAATTCTCTGCTCTTGGATACAATGGCTACTCTTCCCATTGTACCTTTACTTAAACTCTACTAGAATTCTCTGCAATTTCTGTCTTGAAAAATTGCATGGCCCTTAAACTGTACCACTTGTAATCCAAAACTGACTTTCAGCTTACTTGGCACTTAACCACTTCTTTTCCAAAAGTTTCCAAAACTACCTTTGACATACTCTTCATGTCCTTTCATAATCCTGGAAAACTCTCGAAGATATGCTCTTCTTCACTCTATTTCCATGACAATCAAGTCTTGGATCATCTCTTGAGAAAATTCAAAGCTTCTCTCAACTGATCTACCTGATCATCCTTCTCTTAAACAAAGACATTTATTCTTGATATTTCCTTTGTTCAACTTGCCTTTAACTTAAGGCACAATCTCACACACCAACTAAACAAGAACATAACATCATTTGTCTCTCTAAAACAACCAAACCATATCAACAAGGTAAGCAAACTAGATTCACAAAGTAAATCAACATGATCTACAAAGTAAATCTATTCTCTTCTTATACATACCTTAAAAGATTTCTCTTTACATGTGTTCTCATCTTATACCAAGTTGGAAGACTTCGTCGCTTCCTGTAACATCCCGAAAAATACATATTTGATCATAAATCATCATTTTATAATATTCTCGATTTTTAGGATTTTTTCTGGAATTTTTTCGGAAACGACGAATATTTTAATATATTCCTCATTTTGCGTGCACACTGGGCTGAGAATTGTTGAGACCAGTGTAACGCTCCTGAAGTTAATTATTTCACTACCAATAGTCGTTTTCTAATATTTGTGATTTATGTGAATTCTTTCAGAATTTTTCGAAAGCGATGAATATTTTAATATATTCCTTGTTTTGCGTGTGCTACTGCACCCTAGGAAGATGCGATGTCTTCTCTCGTGGTGGTAAACTCTAAATTATGGACTTGTCGACGGGGGATCTTACTAAACCCGAGACGGGCACAATTTACTGAAGTTTACATTTTACGAGGTTTTACCCGATGAATGAAATCGTGGTATTGTAAAATCATCGATGAATAATAAAATAGTATTTTCATCATCAATAACTCTTCTACACTGGAGGAAAAGTAATACTGACAGTGTAAATATTCATCTGTGTTAGTGTGCCCGATTAGGAAATAACTTTACTTCTATTTTATCGAGAAACGTGTGAAACTTCTCATGGAAGCTTGGAGGAAGCTTCTTGGAAATTTCCTCTTCCTCCTTCCCCATGCAAAGCAGCCCATTTCTCTCTCTCTCCTTCATGCACTTGCATGGCAGCCCAAAGCAAGGGAATATTGCATTTCCTTATTTCATTTTTATCACACAAATTCATTAACTATCAAAACACTTTCTCTTACTACCATTTCTTTTTCTCCTCCATTTTCGTTTTCTCTTCTCCTCTCTTCATGCTACGGCCACCTCCCTTCTTCTCTCCTCAACCATCACAAAAATTCAAACTAATTACATTTCCTAACTCCTCTCACCATTCTAAGCACCTTTTCTTCTTGGAGTAACTTGAGATTCCACCATTCTCACCATTTCTTCAAGCTCCAAGCTTTGAGCTTTTTGGGTAAGATTCAAGACTTCTCTTCTTTCTCCTCCATTTTCGTGGTCATGGACTTCATGTTGGCCATCCATGGCTTATTTTCCAAGCCATTATGCTATTCTAACAAAGTCACCATTTTTAGGATTCTTGGAGCTCAAATCCGAAAATTCAAAGGAAGTTCTTGGTGTTCTTCTTTTGTTTTCTTCACTTAGGTAAGAGGAAGATACTCCTCCTCAACCTCTCTTAGCACCTAGGAATCTTGTATGTGTATTGTTGTTGATTTTGTTTGAGTCTATGTATAAAGTTCTCTCATTTTATGTTGTTCTGGATGATGATGTATTTTGTTGGGTTTGTATGATTTATTGATGTTTCTTGTACAATTTGAAGCTGCATCTGAGTATCTTGTTGATTAAATATGATAATGATTAGTTTGATTTGAGTTAAAGGACTTGAGAACCCTATTTTTTGCAAGATTACGCATGGTAATCGATTACACGAGGCTTGTAATCGATTACCAAGCTCTTAAAGGTACTAAATCGTGATTCTGGAAATCTGGTAATCGATTACATCTCGTGTGTAATCGATTACAAAGATTCTGACTAGCTTGTAATCGATTACAAGAATGGTGTAATCGATTACCAAGCCTCTGATGTCACGGAATGATGCCTCTGGAAATCACGTAATCGATTACGGAGGTTCTGTTCAATTGGTAATCGATTACCACGGTTGTGTAATCGATTACCAGTGCCTTGAAGTTACGAAACGTGATTCTGGAAATCACGTAATCGATTACAATGAAATTGTAATCGATTACAGAGGTTCTGTTTCTCAGGTAATCGATTACAATGGTGCTGTAATCGATTACCAAGATCCAAAAATGATATTTTGAGCTGGAAATGATTGAAATTATGGTTCTTTGTCCCTTGTAACTCAAACGTAACCTCAAAACTCTGGATTCAAGGAATTTACCTCACTTAAACATGATAGGAATATGTATTCATACCGATAGAAAAGAAATGACTTTGAAAACGGAATTCTTGGATCTATGATATGGAAATTGTGATGTGTGTGTGATGAGGAATATATATGTTGATGCTTATATTGGCCTATGGTGGCATGTTATGTAATGGTATGAAATTGTGAATCATACATATCCATGCATAGTGTTATATGCATTGTGAATGTCCTTGTGGACATTGTAAGGCCAAGTTGCCTAGGAGATTGAACACACCTTAGTGCGGGTGCGAGTAGACAAGTGTGGGTCTTGTTATGACCTTGGGGCGTCGGGGTGCGGGTCCTTCACAATGGGCGCTTGGTAGCTCCTCCGTCGTGGGGCAAACCGATGCAAATGCACCGACGATCCGGACTTGACACCTGTCCTATATCGTGATCTAGTGTAGAATGTCTCGTGCAATGCCATGATTGTGCACGAGAAAAATTATTGATAGCACTGGCCTCTCAAGCAATAAGTCACGTACATGTCTCCTGATCTTTCTCTCCGACTGTTTGAGTCTAGCTCCATGGAGTAGGAAATTGAATGTTGTGTCCATGCATCATGGAATATTCTGACATCTGAAAATTATTGCTTACATGATATTTAACTGTCTGAATTTAACTGCCTGGATATTATGAATTATTCATTACCTCTATTAATGATTGCTTGACTGGTTATCTGTTTAAAAGCTTATTTATTGCCTTTACATGCTACGTGGGCGTTATGCGCCGTTCGGTTCTTGGTTGTTGTATTGGTATTGATGGTAGGATATCTTACCTCTTTCCCTGTGCTTCTATTACTTGCTGTTTATGTGCACCTTGTGCTGATCGAAGACGACGGTGAAGAGACAGAAGAGCCTGCCTTCCCCGGCTTCTGGCCTGCACAGGATTGACTTTGACTGCGACGATGTCTGCACGCATGCGCGGATTTTTGGGAGATGTGCGTCTGACCTTCCTTGGAGGGCCGGAGTGCTGGCACATCAACCTAAACTCCGACCGCTGTGTGTATATGGGAGACGTGTCGATATCACTTGCCTGGAGACGCCATGAGGCACCTGTCCTCACTTGCTACCTCGCCTTACGCTTGGAGTTTTACCGCCTATCGTGAGATGTGGGGTCCCCGTTATTACACCCCGCGGAGGATTCTTTCGATTCCACCGCTCGGGCCCCGTCCCGTGCATCTGTGGTTCCTATGGATGAGTCCTCGGATGAGGAAGATCCTGATGAGGGTCCCCCTGATGATCCTGAATCGGTCCCTTTTTATCTGAGGGTCGATGATCATTGGTGGCTACCGATGGTGCCGCGTGTTTTTGTTTTTGGGGGCCCGATATCCTTCTTTTGATTTGGGCTGTATATTTTGTATATGCATGAGGGTATATATGCATGTTTCCCTTGGGGTGGGTATAGTTTTGCCTTTTTGATGATGGCCAGGCTTGTATTTATGAAACAGTTGTATTAAATTCTATATATATATGTATGCATGCTATTCAGGTGCAAATTTCTATGTATTGCTTTATTCGTTGCTTTTATCCGCATTCCGTAGTATCATTATTATTATAAAAAAAAAATATTGCCAAGTTTGTTCACATGGTTAAACATTAATTAATTAAAATGAACCGGGTCTTAATCGTTGTTTATTTAATTTCCGCATTTTACTTTATTTGACAATGTGACGTTCCCTCCCAAAAAGGGGCGTTACACTTCCTTTTTCCAAGAATCATCTCCCTTACGATGTCCTAGTTACTCACTTATGCAGCACATGGATTACCCATCAAAAACGGTCTAGCACGTCTTGGTGACTTGAAGCTTGATATACCTCTTTCCTTAGAGTTGCTCATCTAAAAGCACTCTACTTATACGTATCATCACTCCAAGCTTCCACTGCACAACTCTGATACAAATTGAGATCAAAAGGCACCCTTACTAATCTCAACATCTGATTTTTTCCTCTTTAGGAACCTCTACTAACTCTTGTTCCAACAAGGTTCTGAGATTATCTACTTCTACAACTCTACATTCACTGACTAGAGCGAAGAAGTCCTTAACCTTATTTTGCATTGCAATTCTTCAAATGTCCTATCCAAGTTCTACTTCAAATTTTACTTACTTATAGTCTTCATCTGGGTAGAACGTAAAATAAGAAAAGAACTTCTGACATTCTTTCAATTGCTTCACATACAGGTCTTCAGTAATATCCCCTTGCTCCAACTTTAGGAATTCCTACTCCTCTGCTTTCTATAACTCAAGGGAATAATACTTATCTATCAAAATAACTCTAAACACCTCTCAGGTGGTTCGAGTACTAACCATTTCTAGTAACCTCCCTTCTTCATCTCAACAGCTTTCGGCTTCTCCTACTAACCCTTACGATGCAAGGTCACCTTTTGTTCATCAGCGCACAACATGACCTCAAGGATCTCTTCCATCATGTGAAGTCATCTTCCGGCTCTGACTGAACCAAACTCTCCCCTGAAAACAAAGGAGTAACTTTCTTGAACTCTGAGAAATACTGATTCCTCAAAAGTTCCTTTTCGTCCCCGCAACTAACTATGCAAGTCCTATTCTATCGCTTCTGATAGACTTCTACTAATGGTAGTCTGCTCTCTTAATACAGCAGCCATTTCTCTAAGAGCTCTGGTTATCTCCTCATTACCAGTCTCCTGGTCTCATAGGTTCACCTGGTAGTTGCCATAGTTTCCTGTACACACAGAACATTACATATTGAGTTAGCTAGGCTCAATATCATGTACTTATGTGACAGTAGCTATTAGCACACATACCGAAGACTAGTCATGCAATTCCATCTGCATATCTCAAAAAGAGATAAAAGAATGCATAACTTTTTACTAAACTGCTACTCATGCCTAAGCATAGTCAGTCCATACCCCGGCTCAATAGGATGAACTGCTCTGATACCATAATGTAACACCCGAATACAGATATCTGGATATATCATAGTTACGCAACGATATATAAAGATAACGGTACTAGAAACGTCACTTCCTCATACTATATTCTAACATATATCCATAATCACAACTGAGTAATTATAGAAAGCCTTAAGAGATTACGAAAAAACTTAAACTCATATACAAACTTAGCCATAAGAGGGCTTATTGTAATACATATAACATAAAACTTACAGAACAAATATAAACTGATTACATAAGTTCTATCTACTTAAAGCAATAAAAACTACTCTAGTCTTCATGCTTTCTCTTCTCACCCTTAGCAGGGTCTTTACTTTTGTACCTGCATCTGTGCCTGCATCTGGATTTACATGGAATAACAACTGGGGTGAGAATTAACATTCTCAGTAAAAGCAATTCCAATACCATCTAACTATAACATTATGTATAACAATTATATAACAGATGCTATAATTCTAACTTAGGAGCTTCCTCCTCTTTTCTCATATCTGTACACTTTCTTATAGTGTGATATCAACTGATAGCCTACACACTGTTAATATATACAACACCCATACAGTTATAAATACCAGCAATGACGGACAATGCCCATACAACTATCCGTGAATGCAATGAGAATGATATGTAATATGAATATGCCTAAGGAATCCTAAGAGTATGTGGATGAAATGCAAATGCAGGGTTTTGTTTTTAAATACATGCAGAAGTTTATTTTGAAAATAAGGAAGTTTGCTAGGAACTAGTCAATATATCATCCAGTGGTAATTAGAGGGAAAGCTCATCCTTGCCTTACACATATCCTGGCACGCTGAGAAATTCAGGCTTCATCCTTGCTCAAAGAGCGTCTTTGGATTTCCCACTTATCTCCTTTGGCCTTGGCACTGTCGAGACATCAGGGTTATGTCCTTCTCAAAAATCCTTCGGACACCGATCTATCTCCTTTTGCCTCCATGAATGAACATCAAAGGATACTCACCAACATCGATACTACTTGACTAATTCGTAGACTTACATACGTACTTATATACTTAGTTCCTTTACGATCTAAGCATATTCTCCTAGGAACTTTGGCTTTTTATGTTTACCCTTTATAATGAGGAGAATCTGTAACATGTAACCTTAGCATTTGGTTAGAAATACTTGTCCCCTTAGGAACTTCTCTAATTTGTTACCCTCTTAGCTAAATGACCTCGCATCATATAACGTTACATTTTCAAGTAAACATTACTAGATCATTTCTCATACTTGTACCTAACTCCACCTCATCACTCATATCTCTTAAGTGATTTCTAATGCAACACTATATTGCTGAGGTATTAGATACTTACCTATGGCAAACCACTAATCTTGGTTGCACTAAGGTTCTTTCTCTTCACATACATACTAGATTAACTAACTAGTGTGTGAAAAGCTTAGTGTTATGTTTATCTCTTACATAAACACCATCTTAACTTTCCTATAGACTCAACTCATCCTTGTGAAAGAGTCTATTTTAACTAATGCCTCATTCAACCTTACTTAAAGGAATGAGAGAACATTTCTCTAGAACTTTGCATACTTAATGAATGTAACAAGCTTACAAGTCAACATTCATTCTATTGGGTATTCTACAATGCACAAGGTCTCACTTAACTAGAGACTTAGTACATAAACATTCCATATTTAGAAGAGATACACCATCTCATCTTATCTCCACTCAAGTAACCTAACTCAAGTGTAATTCTTACTTACAACTCTTTGTTGTTCAAGGTCTTAGGTATCTTCCTAAGATAATCCACTACTCTTGGATATCCTAAGGTTCATACCCTTCTCATTCTCTACTAGAGTGAATACTATTATGCATACTAGCATACTTGTCTTCATTGCACCATCTCATCACATCTTAAGTGATATCTAATGCAACACTAAGTTGACTAAGGTGTTACATCCGTACTTAAAGCAATCATTTACTTTTGGATGCTCAAAGGCTTACTCTTTCTCATGCTTGCTAGGTGATAATTCTCCTTTTGAATTACCATTATTTATGCCTTAACATACTTTAGGAAACATATACTAATGATTCCATCTAACTAAGAACTTGAAAACATCAAAATAAAGATTCTGATGAAATATGCTCTAGGAGTCTAGGCGCCATATCTTTAGCGTCTAGGCGCTCATCGCCCTGCTGCACGATCATTCTTCTCTGGACTCTGGGCGTCTTGGTGCTCTATAGTGGGTGCCTAGGTGCTCTCCGCATGACAGCAATTCTGCAGAATGCGTTTTCTGCATAATTGGTTAAAAAACCAATTTCCAATCCTTTTCTCATGGATTCTAAGTGATTTCTAACATTAATCTATGCCCTTAAACTTGTTGTAACTCTTTTACAACCTATGAATTCTCTTAGGGCATAAATCTAGGTCCAGAATCACATAACTCCAACTATTCTTAAAGTCCATTTTCTATGGATTCGATGGTTATTCTTGAGCCATAAATGACCATCTAGCATTCTCTAGGCTTAAACTATCCTAACCTAGTCCTTGGAATCAAGAACCAAGTTAAGAATCACGATTTGGCCATTCAAATCCCTATTTCTATTCAAACCCTAACCCTATTCAATACAAATCAAATAGGAGAAAGATGAATAGAAAACCCCTTACCTTTTGAAGACTTGAAGCCTTGAACTTGATCATTGATCTTCCTCTTCCTCTTTTCCCCTTCCCTTCTTCTTCTCCCCTTTCTCCCTTTTCTTTATTTTCTTTCTTCTTTCTCTGTTTTTCGGTTCTCTGCCGAGGGAGAAGAAAGAAATAGGGGGGTGGGACATGGAGGAAATTAAGGGAAAAGATTAACTTAAGTTTCTACACTGAAACTTATATCTGCTAAGGACACTTGAATCATGCTAATTCAAGTTTCCCAGCTTCCAACAACTTTAGAATAAATCATAGGATTCATCTAAATTGTTGTTTCACCATTTTCATGATTTTCTATATTTGCTGCTAGTCATTCGGTATTAAAATGCATAACCAATATGCCTAAAAATACAAAACTGACTCTGATTCTCTTGAAACTTTTACCACATCTTACTTGGCTTATTTGTGACCTAGAAATAAACTCTCTATGTTTATTTCCTTCAACTTAGCAACTTATACTATTATCTAAGTCATTTTAAGCTACTTTTCAACTTCTGTGTTGCAACTAAGTGCCTAAACGAACTCAGTTTGTCACAAAACTTCACTGGCATGCTAAACAAGTCAAATGCTACCTTAGGTAACCATTCACTAGTCTAACATATGTTTTAGGGTATTACACCTAACCAATTAGGTGCTTTGCCTAATTGGTTAGTATGTTTTTAAAGAGTCACTGGAAATGAATTGTGAGAGGGCCTAACCGATTAGGACTCCTCCCTAATTGGTTATCTGGAAAACCAGTGACCACATTCAAGGGCTCTTTCACAAAGCATTAAATGTTTCCAACCACCCCAACAGCTCTTAAATGTATTTGGCTATAAATCTAAGTTGTTGGGCATTTATGAAGGTTGGTCAATCAATCTGAAAAACATTCTTAAGCATTGAACTCACGTTTTCTCTATCTCTAAAATCATACTCTATTTTTGAGCTTTAGTTGAGTGAATTCTTGATACCCATAAGCTTCAATTTGTATTATCCACTCTTGTGAGAGTTTCCATTCATCTATACTTTGTTTATTCTGAAAAGAGGGTGAGGCATCTCTCAAAAGATTGTAAGGGTGAGGTATCCCTTTGATATTGAGACTCAAGCACAAAGGGTGAGGTATCCCAAGATGTGTTGAGTGCTCCATCTAGTAAAGATTGTCAAGCACTTGTTTGAAGCTTGAAGATATAGTGAAAATCTCTGGTGTTTACTTGAGGACTAGACGTAGACCACAAGTGGATTAGTGGTTGAACCAACATAAAGCTTTGTGTTTGTCTTCCTAAACTCATCTCCTTTACTTTGTGTACTATTTTATTGAATATCTTACATTTTATCTTGCTTGATTGATTTACTTGTACGTGTAAGCCCTCTATTCTCTCTGTTCATTCATTTCTAACAAACAATAGCTTCAACAAAAATTGAGACTCAAGTGTTTTGCAAAAGAATTACGAACTTGTTTTACAAACTCAATTCACCCCTCTCTTGAGTATTAAGGCCACTTCGTAACAAATGATATCAGTGCTAGACTCTTGTATAAAGAGCTTAGCCGCTTCAAGAGAAAAGATGACTTCAAATGGTTTTTCTAATGAAGGTTCTTCTATAAATAGACCTACCTTTTTCAATGGAGATGGTTATGCACATTGGAAAGAAAGGATAAAGATTTTTATTGAAGCTATTGATATTGATGTGTGGGATGTTGTTGAAAATGGCCCTTTTGTCCCCACACGTCTAGTTAATGGTGTTAGAACAAATACACTAAGAAATGAATGGACCAATGATGACAAGAAAAAGGTCCAATACAACTTAAGAGCCAAAAACATCATCACTAGTTCGTTAGGGTATGATGAATTTTTTAAGGTATCAAATTATAAAACCACTCAAGAAATATGGGACACATTGCAAGTAACCCATGAGGGTACAAGTGAAGTGAAAAGATCTAGAATAAATACACTAACCCATGAATATGAATTGTTTAGAATGAACTAAGGGGAAAACATTCAAGAAATGCAAAAACGATTTACTTATATAATTAATCATCTTGCTTCATTGGGAAAATCTTTTGCCAATGAAGATCTTATTAACAAAGTTTTGAGATGCTTAAGCAGGAATTGGCAACCCAAGGTGACGGCCATATCGGAATCAAGGAATCTAGCTGCAATGACTTTGGCTACCCTATTTGGTAAGCTTCAAGAGCATGAGTTGGAGCTAAATAGACTAAGTCAAAATGAGGAACAAGATAAGAAGAAAAAGGGGATTACTCTTAAAGCTACTTCTTCCTCAATTGAATATGAAGATGAAGATGATAGAAATGATCTTGATAATATTGAAATGAATGAAGAGAATTTCAGCCTCCTTGTGAAGAAGTTTGGAAGATTTCTCAAGAAGAAAGGAAATCAAAGAAGACCTCTTTTTCCTCCTAAGAAGTCATTTCACAAGGGAAAAGGGACTTCATCTACTCCAACTTGCTATGAATATGGAAAATCGGGGCACATGAGGATGGAATGCTCGGTTTATCAAAAGAAGATGGAGAAATTTGAAAAGAAGTCTTTTAAAGAAAGAAAAAGAAGGAGAGCATACATTGAGTGGGAAGACAACGATATGGATTCCACCGATGATTCGGAGGATAAGGAAGCTCATCTTTGCTTTATGGCAAATGGAGAAGAAGAAGAAAGTGAAACCGAGGTAATTTCATCTAATCTTAAACTTCTTCCTTCATATAGTGAATTGCAAGATGCATTTCAAGAATTGCATGATGAATCCATGAGGCTTACTAAAATGGTTTTAACTTCTAATAAAACAATATTCTTAATGACTAACAAAATTTCTATTTTAACCAAGGAGATTGAAGAACTCAAAGTTGAAAATGAGACTCTTGGACTTATTGATGCTAACTCATCATGCATGATTTGTTCTTCATATGATAATGCACCCACACCCTCATCTTGTTCATCATGTAAATCATTTGAAAATGAAATTGAGGATTTAAAAAACACACTTGCAAAATTCACCTTTGGAAGAGACAACTTGAATGTATTGCTAGGGAAACAAAGATGTGTTTTCCAAAATGCCAATTTAGGGTATAATCCTAATAATCAACAAAAGTTTCTCAAAATTTTATTTGTTTCCTCAAGTAGTCCCTTTATTAAATGTTTTCATTGTGGAAAGAAAGGACATAGTGCATCAACATGTAATGTAAGGAAGAAAATCAACACAAAGGTTAGAACTAAAATAGCTTGGGTCCCTAAGGGCACCATGCCTAACACTAACACACAAGGACCCATGAAAATTTAGGTACCAAAGGTTAAAATCTGAATGTGTTGTAGGAGTGCTTGAAGACCAAGAGTTCAAGTTAGTATCTTGATAGTGGATGCTCCAAGCACATGACCGGTGATGGTTCCAAGTTTTCCTTCCTTGTACCCAAGAATAGTGGTCATGTGACATATGGTGACAACAACCAAGGAAAGATTCTTGGAGTTAGTAAAGTTAGTAAGATCCCTTCCTCATTCATCGATAATGTGTTGTTTATTGAAGGACTCAAACATAACTTGCTTAGCATTAGTCAACTATGTGATAAGGGGAATAGAGTAATATTTGATTCTAATTATTGCATAATTGAAGGAAAGGATGATAAGCATGTTAAGTTTGTTGGTTATAGGGTCAATAATATATATATATATATATATATATATATATATATATATATATATATATATATATATATATATATGATTAGCCTAGATGACATTTCCTCAAATGATGCTAAATGCTTTATGACTAAAGAAAATGATTCATGGTTATGGCATAGAAGAATTCTCACATTCACATGGATCACTTAAACAAATTGGTTTCTAAAGAACTAGTAATTGATCTTCCAAAGCTCAAATTTGAAAAAGATAAACTTTGTGATGCATGTCAAAAGGGAAAACAAGTAAAGGTCTCTTTTAAAGCTAAAAATGTGATTTCAACTTCTAGACCTCTACAACTTTTGCACATAGATTTTTTTGGTCCCTCTAGAACTATGAGCTTTGGTGGGAATTACTATGCCTTAGTGATTGTGGATGATTTTTCTAGGTTTACATGGACATTATTTTTGTCTCACAAAAATGATGTTTTTCAATCATTCAAAAAGCTTGCCAAAGTTATCCAAAATGAAAAAGGTTTTTGTATTGCATCCATAAGAAGTGACCATGGTGGTGAGTTTGAAAATCATGAATTTGAAACCTTTGATGAACATGGCATTGAGCATAATTTTTCAGCCCCTAGGACACCATAACAAAATGGTGTTGTAGAAAGGAAAAATCGATCTTTAGAAGAAATGGAAAGAACTATACTCAATGAGGCCAACCTTCCTAAGTACTTTTGGGCAGATGTGATTAACACCACTTGTTATGTTATGAATAGGGCTCTAATAAGGCCAATTTTAAAGAAAACCCCCTATGAATTATACAAAGGAAGGAAACCAAATGTCTCACACTTTCATGTTTTTGGATACAAATGCTTTGTTTTAAATAATGGAAAGGATAACTTGGGGAAGTTTGATGCAAAATATGATGAGAAAATATTTCTTGGCTATTCTATACATAGTAAGGCCTTTAGAGTTTATAATAAAAGAACTATGACCATAGAAGAGTCCATACATGTTGCATTTGATGAAACTAATCTAAATTATCCGAGAAAGAAGTTTGTTGATGATGTTGCAGAGTTTTTGGAAAGAACTCACCTATAGAACAAAGAAAAAGAAGTCAAGAAGCAAGAAGATAGTCAACATGATTCCTCAAGACAAGAGGACTCTCAAGTCATAGATCTTCCCAAGGGATGGAGGACATCAAATACCATCCTCTTGACAAAGTAATAGGTGATGTATCAAAAGGGGTAATCACTCGTAACACTCTTAGAGATGCATATAATCATATGACTTTTATCTCTCAAGTTGAACCTAAAGACATAAATGAGGCCATTAATGATGAACATTGGATCTTGGCCATGCAAGATGAACTAGACCAATTTGAGAGGCATCAAGTTTGGGAGTTAGTTTTATGGCCCAATGATCATCTCATAATTGGCACCAAGTGGGTCGTTAGGAATAAACTTGATGAAATAGGCTTAATAACAAGAAACAAAGCTAGGCTTATAGCTAAGGGTTATAATCAAGAAGAGGGAATAAATTATGAGGAAACATATGCTCCCGTAGCTAGATTAGAGGCAATTAGAATGCTACTTGCATATGCATGCATCATGGATTTCAAGCTTTATCAAATGGATGTTAAAAGTGCCTTTTTAAATGGTTTTATACAAGAAGTGTATGTGGAACAACCTCCTAGTTTTGAAGATTTTGAACTTCATATTTTTAAACTGAAAAAGGCTTTGTATGGCTTAAAACAAGCTTCTAGAGCTTGGTATGAAAGGTTGAGCAAGTTTCTTTTAGAAAAAAAGGTTCTCTAGAGGAAAGGTTGACAGTACACTTTTCATCAAGCATAAAAAGCATGACATTCTACTTATTCAAATATATGTTGATGATATTATATTTAGTTCTACTAATATCATGCAAAGTGAGTTTGAGATGTCCATGATAGGTGAGCTCAACTTCTTCCTTAGTTTTCAAATCAAGCAAACAAGGGATGGAACTTTCATAAGTCAATCCAAATATTGCAAGGAGTTGCTCAAGAAGTTTGGAATGGAAATAGTTAAGCAAATGGCTACACCAATGGGAACTTCTTATTACTTGGATAAGGATGAAGGAGGTAAATAAGTAGAAATTACAAAATATAGAGGTATGATTGGCTCACTTCTTTATCTTACCGCAAGTACGCCAGATATCATGTTTAGTGTATGCATGTGTACTAGATTTCAAGCAAATCCAAAAGAATCACACTTAAGTGCTGTAAAACGAATTATAAAATATCTAATAGGTACTTCACAAATGGGACTGTGGTATCCGAAGGATGCTTCATGTAGTTTAATTGGTTATTCCGATTCTGATTTTGCTGGATGCAAAATGGATAGGAAGAGCACTAGTGGAACATGCCACTTGCTTGGAAGCTCACTTATTTCTTGGCATAGCAAGAAACAAAATAGTGTGACATTGTTAACAGCTGAAGCTGAATATGTTGCAGCTGGAAGTTGTTGTGCTCAAGTCCTTTAGATGAACTAATAACTTCTAGACTATGGTCTTGAGCTGGATCACATCCCCATAAGGTGTGATAACACAAGTGCAATCAATTTGTCTAAAAATCCCATTTTGTACTCTAGGACCAAACATATTGAGATTAGGCATCATTTCATAAAAGATCATATTCAAAAGGGTGATTGCATGCTTCAATTTGTGGAAACCACTAAGCAACTAGCTGATATTTTCACTAAACCTTTGGCAAAAGAAGCATTCTTCTATATAAGAAATGAACTTTGAATTTTGGATCAATTATGTATAAGTTCAATTTCTGCATATCATGGTGTTTTACTGCATAATCATGACACTTTGCTGCAAACTTTTAATTTTTTAATCATATTTTAGTCCAATATTGACTTGGGCATTGGAGATTCTCCTAAGTTTGTTTTACAGGTGCTTGATCCATGCTTAAGTCTCCTAATTTCCTGGAATTATGTTCCTGCTGAAGAAATGTGCATTCTGGTTCTCTTGAAGAAGAAATTTCTGTGTTTATAGTGGTTGATGAAGGTAGAACCAAATGTATTTAAAGCACAAGTTGGTGGTCTAAAAACTGGATCTCTTGAAGAATATATTTTGGTTCTGGGTGTACAATGACAGGAAGAGAAAGAAAAATCAACCTATAAGCTATGTCTATGATGGCCTAAGTGTTAAAAAGGACAATATAAAAAATTGTCCATAAGTCAGAAATTATAGTACGCTGGATTGCATTCATGGTGCTTAGAGTGAGGGAATTTAAGATGAAATCAGAGTGAATCTCAAAAAGACAAGTGTTGGTACCTTAAGGGTTGAGCTCTCAAAGGATTCTTCTGTTTTGACAAAAGAAATAACCAGTTAGAAGCATCACCTAATCAGTTGCATGCAAGACAGAGACCATGACATTTCTGGGAACACCAAACTAACCAATTAGGTACTTGGTCTAATCGATTATATGAGCACCAGAAGCTCTGCTCTGTTTCTAAATTCCAGCACCTAATCAATTCCTAATCGGTTAGACAAGCAAACCGAGGCTCTGGTGTGTTTCCAAACTCAAGAAAATAATCGGTTAATGCCAATGGTAGAAGCTCATGTAATATTTCCCAACATTTGCTAACCGATTAGCCACACCTTCCTAACCAGTTATTGTCCTAAATCGAGACTCATCTTTTTTTCCATTTAAAGTCACTAACCGCTTACCTTCTCTCCCTAACCGGTTACCCGCACTCCAATTAAAACTCCAACCAGCAATCGTGCTCACCATTACGCACCCCCCATCCTCCATGGTCATCTTCTTCCTCTCTTTTTCCTCACACACCCACTTTCACCCACTCTCTCAAACACCTCTCCCACTCCAAATTCACCACTAAAACACCATTTCCACCAAAGATCCATCACTCAAACCTCCATTTTCTTTCCAAGCTCTCATCTTTTTAAGCTTTCTCTCTCCCTAACCGTGACCACACCACCATACCACCACCATTCCCTTCCCTACCACATATCCATCACTTTAAACATATTTCCATCACATTCCCCTACTTTCCTTCATTTTTTCACTGATTAAAATCTCTACTTTCTTCCACATTTTCACCTTCCCTCCCACATTCTCTCTCCTAAACTGAGATCTAGCCTTCATTTTCATCAATGGCAAGCAACTCTTATCACCCCAAAAGGTCACGAACCAAAAATCATCGGTACCCAATGAACCTCTAGCCCCTGAATTTGAGTTTGACCTTCCTCTTAGCTTGGACCACAAAAAATTCTTCTCTCACACGAATCAAATGCACAAATACAAGTTGGAGTTTCAAGCTAGAAATATCATCCAGCCCAAGCACATGGACTGGGAATTCTTCGTTCAAGAAGGTTTCACATTTCTCACCGAACTTTTAGAATTTCATGGCCTGAAAGCCTTTGTCTCTGCTCCAAGTAAGTACTACTATCTTGAAGCTACTAAAGTATACTTCTGAAATGAGTATTTCGGGTAGCAACTTAATTTCTAATGTCAAAAGGCATAGGATAGTGGTAACTCCTAATCACTGGAATACCTTGTTTAGACTTGCTCATACTGGGGAGAAATTTACAATGGATAGTCATAGGACTTAGGAAAGTTTTAATAAAATGAGGCTCTTGCAAGCATGCTTCGTCCTGATATCCGTATTGGAGACAAGAAAAGTCTCACTGTAGGCTACTTGAATCCACAAGATTGTCTTCTTCATTATATTGTGACACACATTCTAGCTCCATGGGCTAACAATTATGCCTTGGTGGAAGAAGAGGACATTTTCTTAATGTGGGCAATGAAACAGAGGCTTCACATCAATTGGCCATTTTTCATCATGCACTACATAATGAAGGCCAAGGATAAGCTAATGATGGACCTTCCTTATGCTCTGTTTGTTGTAAAAATCTTGGATCAATACAAGCTTAGTCTTCATGAAGATGGTGTGATTGATCTAGTCTCCCACAACAAATTTGGTCTAGCCTCCTTTAACCACATGCAACTCAAGAAGGTAGATGGTGTATAGGTTTACGAGAGAAGGCAAGATGCATCAGCAGTAACAGAAGAACCTGATGAACCTATGGAAGAAGCTCGTGCTACAAATGAAGACCGCATCCTAGAAGCCATTGCAAACATGCAAGTGAGTATTGAAGCTCGGATTGTGGCTTTCCAAACATATGAAGAACATAGCAACACTATCATCTATGATCGCCTGAGTGCTATGGAAGATTGCTTGGATAGGCTTGAGCACCGTTTTCCACAACTTGAAGATCATGGGACTCAGGCATGGAGCATTTCAATTTCTTTATTATGATTATGCTAATCTAATCTTACTGTTTATCTTTTGAAGTCTGCTAATAGCTTATTGTTAAACATTAGTTTGACTTTTTTACTTTATAGTATGACTTGAACAATGTTTTTCCATGCTTAGTTTCTTAATATACATATACTTTGATCTTATTACTGGTTCGTTGTTGAATATCAATAGTCTTGTGCTTAAGAATATGTTGTTACTTCTCTCCTTTTTGGAAAGCTCTTTTTGATTATGTCAAAAGGGGAAGAAGGTTTTTGGTTTGAAAGTCATTGAGAAAAACAAGGCAAATTTCCAAAAGGTATAATTGTTAGATGAATAAAATGATCTTGGGATTCCAAAACTAAGGGGGAGCTGTGCATCTCTGATATTAGCACCTCTTCAAAAACAGAGGGGGAGTAAGTCTTTAACACCTTTTGTGAATTCAATTTTTTTTAACTAACCTTTTCTCAATAGTTGTTTGTCATCATCAAAAAAGGGGAGAATGTAATTGGCATTGATTCAAGAGATTGATTTTGATGATTACAAACAAGAAAGGATGGACGTGCAATTAATCAAGCTCTAAGAATATTCAAGAATAACATATAGGGCTTAGATATTGTGTTAAGGTATTTAGGATTCATTCTAAGCTCATGCAAATGGTTTTTCACTAGACTTAAATGGGTTTGCAAAATCATGTTCTAAACTTGTGAAAATGTTTTAATGGGTTAGCAAGTTAGTGACTTGATCAAGAGCAAAATACTCAATGTTTTTCAAGAGCTCCTAACTAGTTAGGAACTCCACCTAATTGGTTATTCATCAAGTCAGAACATATTTTTATAAATGTCCTAACTGATTAGGAACATGGGTTAATCAGTTATCTATCAAAACAGAGGCATTACCTCTCCATTTATAATGGTGCTAACAGATTAGAGGTTTGGGTTAATCGGTTAGTGTGTTTTATGGAAAAAATGTGAGTTGGTTATTTTAACATCGTAACCGATTAGGATGTCCATCTAACTGATTATTTGTGAACTCAGAAGCTATCTTTAAAAGGTCCTAATCGATTAGGTATTTTGCCTAATTGGTTAGTATGACTTTAAAGTGTCACGTCTGTAACGCCCCTTTTTCTTAATACCGCGAAGAAGGAGCGTCGCACCATAATATTAAGAAACGAAATAAATTTTTGTGAAAAATAATAGTTACAATGATTAATTAAGACCCGGTTCGGTTCATTTTTAACACATGATTAAATAATTTACGTTCTTGGATTGTAAGGTAATCAAATATCAAATTAT
Source organism: Ormosia emarginata (assembly GCA_029884605.1). Classification (NCBI taxonomy): domain Eukaryota; kingdom Viridiplantae; phylum Streptophyta; class Magnoliopsida; order Fabales; family Fabaceae; genus Ormosia; species Ormosia emarginata. Next base: position 36,849,968 of record JAQQTP010000079.1, on the reverse strand, counting down.
GTGTACATTTTTTTCTTTTTTTTAATTAAATAACGGTAAAAGATAGCAATAATTACAAATGTAATAAAATCGGCACAGTATTGAACATAATACATTGACAATATAAATATATATTTTATATGCATCAACCTGTTTAATTACAATATAAATTATACAAAAGCAAAAGATGTACCCACCCAAAGAGATACAAATATACACCCATCTGAAATGGCAAAACATCAGGCTTCTCCAAGAAGATAAACGGTTAGTCATCAGTAGCCATCGACAGTATCAACCCCTACGACTGACGAGAAGGGACCGTAGCCGGGTCTTCCTCAGGGTCCTCATCATCTGATGAAATTGCCATCGGAGCGACCGAGTTTCGGGCGGAAGCCTGAGCAGTGGAGAGGAAAGCATCCTCTTAAGGGGTGTAGAACATATCAGTCCACATGTCCCTCACGGGTAGGTGAAACTCCATAATAACAAAAGCAGAAAAATCAAAGACAGGGGCGTCATAACGACCCCAAGATAAGGACACCGTCAGCTCCCCACAGTAGACACAGTTATCCGTCTCCACATGTAAGTGACAACAATTGGGTCCTGCGTGAAAGGTCAGCTTCATGTACCCTAAGAAGCAGCGTGGGCGCGACGACATCATCAGCAGGCTCTAATCGTAATGCGGCCAAAACTTGGAAACTCAGGTGTTTCCTTGTCTTCCTCACGAACGTCTTCTCAGAAGTACACAATCTGACAGAAATACAGAAAATACATAAAGAGGTGAGACACCCAGCTTTTAGTACCAAAATAGCAGCAAGAAAACAGAATGGTGCTAGACGCCCACATATGAACACAATGATAATTACAATTAACAGTAAAAGCAATCAATATTAAACAGCACTAAGAATTATAGTAAACAAGCCAAGTAATTTTTACAGTAATAAGAACATATATTATTCCACAGTTATGAATGTTCATGCTCAATAAATTATGAGACTGACAGTTCACAATGTAAATGATACCAAGATTCCTACTCCATGGAGCTAGGCATAAATATTTTCGGAGTGAATGATCAAGGAGTAATGCTAGTATACCGTCGGCCTTGTGCTCATCATATAAAAATAATATTTGCGCAAAAAATGGCTCATACATGGCACCTCAACAGTTAATCACGATATAGGACAGCGTCTCAGTCCAGATCATCGGTGCATTTGCATCGGTCTATCCCACAGACTCAGTGGAGCTACCACTGTCCATTGTGAGACACCCGCACCTCGACGCCCCCAGGGCCAACCACTATGACCCTACACTAGTCTATTCGCACCCGCACATAAGTGTTATTCAAACTCCTAGGTAACATGGCCTTTTCAACAATATCCAATGGACAACACATATGCATGACGAAACCATGTACATCACACATGTTTATCAATGATGCATTCATCATGAGCATACCGTAATGGCATATATAATCATTTCTCAAGTATACAGTCAACACGTACTTAGCCCACTTAGGGTCCATAATAACATCAAATCAATTCCCCACATCAATTTATATCTATGGTTCATCAATTACCATAAGTTCATATTATGGATCCTCATATTTCAAAGTCTTAAGCTTTAGTCAATTATGAAAGTTTTAGGTTAAACAACCCTTCAAAACCGTGGTCCTCTTAAGTGTTATTATCCAAATTAATTCTTCCACTTGATTATGGATTATGCATGTCTCTAAATTCTTAAATCTCCAAAGATGCATCAAGCATCATTTTACCTCAAAATTTTCTCTCTAAAACCGTAGCCTCCCTAAGCCACCAAGGTTCCTATTTCTTTCCATTTTATACCTTAACCAATCAATGTCTAATCACTTAAATTATATTTTTCACAAAAACCAATCCAATCCCTCAATTCCAATGTCAAAACCGTAGCCTCACATTAGATTAGGAATCCCTCAAAATTTCCATTCATTAATTCCAACATTATCATTCAACCTTCAATTACATAAGCCTTATTTCATTGTGTACAAAAATCAATTTGAACCCCTAAATCCTAGTCAAAACCGTGGCATCACATTAGGGTAGGAAACTCCAAATTTTTCATTTAACAACCCTAATATGATCAAGCATTTCCAATACATCCAATACATTCAAGATCATCCATTAAGCATAAATCAAATTTCAAGAATATATAAACACACAAAATCACTAAACAAAGTGAGCATACAAAGGTTCCCTCACCACCAAAATGGTTGAAGTGAGTAGTCTCCCTCTCACCTAAAGGAAGAACACAAGAAGGATCTCCTCCTTGCTTCTTGGTAGTTTCGGTTTTGAGCTTCCAAGATCCTAGGAATTTCAAGACAATGAATCAATGTGAAGAGTTGAAAAAGAAGAGATCCATGGTCATCAAAGAGACCATGGAGCACGAAAATGAAGAGAAAGAAGAAGAAAAATGAAAACTTTACCTTCAAGCTTGAAGCTTTGTCTTGGATGACAATGGAGGTGAAGATGAAAAATGAAGAAACTTTCTAAGTAGAGAAGGTAGAGAAGATGAAGGTGAGTGTAGAAATGAGCTTGGTGAAGAGAAAAGTGAAGAAAAGTGGTCACAATGGGGGCTGCAATTTTTATATGAATAGGGGAGAATAAGAGAGAAGGAAAAGGAAATGTGAAGAAGATAAAGTTAGAGAGAGAAAGTGTTGTATGAAAAATAAAATTTTTGGGTGATTATTGATTAAGTTGGGAGGAAAAATTTTGCCTCCCTTGGAGGGCATTACCGCGGAAACAAGAGGAGAGAGGGGGAGATTTTGGCTTCCACAACAAGCCAAGGGTATCATGGTCATTAGTTGGTCAAAGCTTCTCAAAGAAGCTTTGATTATAATACTATAAATTTGAATTAAAGTAGGTTTGATTAGACTTAAAGTAGATTACATTAGGATAACGAGATAGAATTTTTATTGCATGTTATTATTTAAGAGACAATTGTTACAGTTAACAGAAGTTAGTATTAATTTATTTGACAGATAAAATTTATACAGTGATTTATTATTTTATCTGTTATAATTTTTCGAAAAACATGAAATCTCGTAAATCGTGTCCAACCTCAGGTTTAGTAAGATCCCCCATCGATGTTTCCACAGATCAAGATTCTCGAAAAAAATATCTCATTTTCCTGACTCCGCTCAATTTGCACGCAAAAACGAGAAATAATATTAAAATACTTTGCGTTCTTAGAAAAATCCAGAAAAATTCTCAAAAATCACAAATATTAGAAAATAAATATTTATCACAAAATGAATAAAATTTGGGGTGTTACAATATGAAATGAAATTTAAGAGTACCTAACCGATTAGGTGCTTTGCCTAATTGGTTAGTATGTTAAAGAGTCACTGGAAATGAATTGTGAGAGGGCCTAACCGATTAGGACTCCTCCCCAATTAGTTATTTGGAAAACCAATGACCACATTCAACGGCTCTTAAATGTATTTGGCTATAAATCTAAGTTGTTGGGCATTTATGAAGGTTGGTCAATCAATCTGAAAAACATTCTTAAGCATTGAACTCACGTTTTCTCTATCTCTAAAATCATACTCTAGTTTTGAGCTTTAGTTGAGTGAATTCTTGATACCCATAAGCTTCAATTTATATTATCCACTCTTGTGAGAGTTTCCATTCATTTATACTTTGTTTATTCTGAAAAGAGGGTGAGACATCCTTCAAAGGTTTGTAAGGGTGAGGTATCCCTTTGATTATGAGACTCAAACACAAAGGGTGAGGTATCCCAAGGTGTGTTAAGTGCTCCATCTTGTAAAGGTTGTCATGCATCTGTTTGAAGCTTGAAGATATAGTAAAAATCTCGAGTGTTTACTTAAGGACTAGACGTAGACCACAAGTGGATTAGTGGTTGAACTAGGATAAAGCTTTGTGTTTGTCTTTCTAAACTCATCTTCTTTACTTTGTGTACTGTTTTATTGAATATCTTGCATTCTATCTTGCTTGATTGATTTACTTGTACGTGTAAGCTCTCTATTCTCTCTATTCATTCATTTCTAACAAACAATTGCTTCAACAAAAATTGAGAATCAAGTGTTTTGCAAAAGAATTATGAACTTATTTTACAAACTCAATTCACCTCCCTCTTGAGTATTGAGGCCACTTGGTAACACTCGAGACCTGGAACACACGTTTGGATAACTCAAATTGGAGTTGAAGCAAAATCTAGAGTTCTAAACCTGTCAGTTTGACCTCTGTGCACTCATTGGGCTATCTCTCGGGCTATAAGAGGTCTTTTGGATTGAAACTGGTGCCATTTGAAAGTAAGACCCATATCTACAACTTTAATGAAGAGCACAAGAGCCAGATCCGAAGTCTTGAAGGTGATATTAGGCTTGGAAGTCAGAATAGAGGAGTTAAAGTTGGGCCTGACCTATGTACAGTAAGTGGGCCATATCTCGGGTTGTAGGTGGCATTTTTGGCTAAAACTAGTGGCTATGGAAAGCTAAGACAATTTCCTAGAACTTTCATGAAGACCACTTGATCTGGTTCTGACGCATGCCATGAGCTTAGAGTAGAAACATTTCACAGACAAGAATCTCTATAATTTCCACTCATTCATCATCATCAAGCAACTACTTTGGCATTTATTCATCATCATCAAACAACTCAATTGTCATATTGTACTCCTTGAGCTCTATAAAAAGGAGCTTTGGTGCTCATTTAGATCATCTTTGATCTTAGCTTAGATTATGCTATTGTGTTATTTGTTTCTCTTATTGTAGTTTTTTTTGTTCTAAATTAAAGTTATGTTCATTTCTTTCTTCTTATCTCTTTCTTTCTTCTTGTTCATGAGTAACTAATTTTATTTTGCTTGGGTGAAAGGGTGATGTTTTTGGTAATAAGTTTAAATTAGATTAATTTCCTTCTTGTTCTTAAATAATATATTTTTAAGTGATCATTATATGTATTGTATGTTGTTTCCAATCAATTTAGAAACCCTTCTTGTCTAATGAAGAACTTGATTCATTGTAGACAAGACGTTGGCATAGTGAATGCTTGAGACCATTTACAAGTGTTGGTGGATAATTAAAGGAACCATAATATGATTACATATATAATCTAAATTGAACTTTGAATGTTGTATTTTCCAATTGGCACCTCCATTATATGTGATTTCAATTGAGTTATAAAAAGAAATAATCTTGTATTTAATTTATTACCAAGAGTGGATCTCCTAACCCAAGCAAATACTTTTCATATGTGAACAACTTTTATCACCTTTTGTAACATCCCGAAAAATATCTGTTTAATTATAAATCATCATTTTATAATATTCAAGATTTTTAGGAATTTGTCTGGAGTTTTTCGAAAACGATGAATATTTTAATATATTTCTCATTTTGCGTGCACACTGAGCTGAGAATTGCCGAGGTCAGTGTAACGCTCCGGAAATTATTTATTTCACCACAAAAAGTCATTTTCTAATATTTGTGATTTATGTGAATTCTTTCGGAATTTTCGGAAATGATGAATATTTTAATATATTTCCCGTTTTACGCGAACGTTTAGCAGAGTAGGGAAAACGACTGTAATGCTTCAAAAATTGGAAAATTATATGACGAATAGTCGTTTTATAATATTTACAATTTTTGAGAATTTTCTGGGATTTTTCCAGAAACTTCGAATATTTTAATATATTTCTCGTTTTACGTGCGAGCTAGGCAGAACCGGAGAAACGTAATGTTTCCTCCGAGAACCTTGAACTATGGACATGTCGACGGGGGATCTTACTAAACTCGAGGTTGGACACAGTTTATGAAATTTTACGTTTTTCGAGAAATTATAATAGATAAAACAACACAATACTGCGAAAAATTTATCTATCAGATTAATTAAATACTGACTTCTGTTAACTATAACTATTATCCATTGGATAATATTGTATAATAAAAATCCAATCACATTATCCTAATGCAATCTACTTTATGTCTAATCCATCCACTTTAATTCAAATTTAATGTTAAATAATCAAAGCTTCTTTGAGAAGCTTTGACCAAACAATGACCCAAATGCCCTTAGCTTCCAATGGAAGCCAAAAACTCTCTCCTCTCCTCTCTCTCAAGCTCGGCAGCAACCCACACATAGGGGGGGAATTGGTTGCTTTTCATTTAATCAATTTTACCCTACAAGAATTCATTTTAACCAAAACACTTTCTCTCTCATCCTTTCTTCCTTCTTCTTCATTTTCTTCTTCTCCTCCTTCTCTCTACCATAGCTACGGCAGCCCCTCTTCTTCCCCACTCATCCATCACAAAAATTTAAACCAACCACATTTTCTTAATCCTCTCATCCTCCTAAACATCTTTCTTGCTTGGAGCTTCTTGAAATTCCATCATCTTCAACACTTTCTTCAAGCTTCAAGTTTGGAGTTTTTGTGTAAGTTTCAAGACCCTTCTCCTCCTCTCTTCATTTTCGTGGTCATGGTCATCTTGGTGACCACCCATGCTTTATTTTTCAAGCATTGGTGTTGTTTTAACAAAGTTGAAATTTCTAGGGTTCTGGAGAGTGCAAATCCGAAATTTACAAGGAGATCTCTTGGAGTTTCTATTGATTTCTACACTTGGGTAAGAGAAAGACACTCCTCCTCAACCTCTTTTAGCTTCTAGGAACCTTGGTTGTGTTATTTGTGGAAAAACCCTAATGAGGGTTATTCTTTAATTTTGTAATTAGTATGTTTGTGTGTTGATTTTACTTTGTTTATGCTATTGGATTGATTGGTTGTGTATAATAGTATATTGGATTGGATTGGATGTCTTGAAATGGAAGAAAATGAATTTGGAGTGGCTCTTGGAGGGTCACGATTTTGAGGGTTAAAAATTGGGTAAATTGTAGTCAAGTTGTAACAAGCATGAGACTTAAATTAACCAAGTGATAAAATAGAATTTAATGGAAGGAAAACTTGGAGTTGAGACCTCCTTGGTGGCCACGGTTTTGAGCCCAAAATTGGAGTTAATGGTGAATCAATGCAACAAGTAAAGGATTAAGTGAATTAAGAGTGTAACCTATAATGTGATAAATTGAAAAGATTTGAGAATTGAACGCCTAGAGAGGCCACGACCTCTAAGACTTTTTAGGTGTAATTATGTAACTTTGGTAACTTGGAAGCATAAGCAATTATGAAATTAAAAACCTATGTAATGGGGTAAATAATTAATAAATTGGAAGGATTTAATAAAATCAAAGATTACATAAATTTTAAAGAACTAAGAGTGAGATTGTCATAAGACTTAAGGTAATTACAAGTGAATGAAGAACAAGACAGTGTGAGGCCTAAGGACTTGAATAATTTACAAATTGTATGAAATTAAATTACCTTGGAAGATTTAAATTAATTGTAAGAACAGGATTGGACATAAACCTTGAAAAGGGAAACAAATTCTAAGTTAGGATTCATAATGAACCTAAGAATGTACCAATTGATTTGATCTTTATATTATGACATTATGGGTCTATGTGAGTGACCATTCATATGTTGATGCTTATCTTGGCCAATTGTGGCATATTATGGAATTGTGTGAAATTGTGAATTATACATGTTCATGCATAGAGTCTTATACATTGTGAATGTCCTTTGGACTGTTGTAAGGCCAAGTTGCCTAGGAGATTGAACACACCTTAGTGCGGGTGCGAGTAGACTAGTGTAGGTCATGTTTGACCTTGGGAGCGTCGGGGTGCGGGTCCTCCACAATGGGCAGTTGGTAGCTCTTTTGTCCGTGGGGCAAACCGATGCAAACGCACCGACGATCCGGACCGAGACACTGTCCTATATTATGATCTAGCGTGGACTGTCTGTACAATGCCTGATGTGCACATGGAAATTATTGATGTATAGCACTTTGGCCGCGACAGCCGAGTTATAGACATTTCTCATGATCTTTCTCTCCGACTGTTTGTGTCTAGCTCCATGGAATAGGATTTTGAGTACCGTGAGTACATGCATTATGGAATATGAAATCATCTGATAATTACTGCTTTGTGAATTTGAACTATTTTGTTTAATGTTGCAATAAATGACTACCTGGAACTGTTTATCTGCTTATTATTGAATTTACTGCCTATTACTTAGATATGTTGTTTCTGAACTGCTACCTAAGCGCGTTGCGCCGTTTTGTTTTTGGCTGCTATAATTGGTAATGATGGTAGGATGTCTTACCTCTTTTTCTGTGTTTCTATTATTTGCTGCCTGTGTGTACACTGTATTGATCGAAGACGATGGCAAGGAGACGGAAGATCCCAATTTTCCTAGCTTCTGGCCCGAACAAGACTAGCATCTACTGAGGCGATGGCGGCACGTATGCGCGGATTTCTAGGTGATGTGCGTCTGACCTTCCTCAAAGGGCCAGAGTGCTGGCATATCAACTTGAACTTCGATCGCTGCATCTATCTGGGAGATGTAAGTACCTTCTTTCACATTAGTTACTGCCTTTGGTTTCCTCAATGGTTGTAAATACATCATCCGTTGAAATCAATCACTTTCCAAATATCCTTAAAAATATCGGGTTCCAAAATTTCGAAATCTTATATTCCAAGACTGATTCTCTTCCATCAGATCCTGAACTTCAACTTTTATTTCTTTCCCATTTGAATGTTTCCTTTGTTCTGCAGTCATCCTTCCACGTTGCTCCCGTTGCTCTCGTAACTGCAACTGCATTACTAGTAACGTGTTCCACTTCCACTCAAGTACAACTATCCCGAGCCATTTCCTTTTTTTTTTCTCGAGGCGTGTGGATCGAAATACAATGGATCTGATATCCATTGCAAACAACATTGTTTCCTTTCGGAAAACAATAACACAGAGAACACAACACAAGCAAAACAGACCTAACCACAAATCCCAAAAGACTCAAACCGTGCTCTGATACCAACTAATGTAACACCCTCCCTAGGGTATCACATGTCTGACTCCCGACTCAAAATCTGAAAAGAAATTTGCCCAAAGTTTGAGTTATAAAAAGATGGGTTTTAAAATTTCTTTTTTTTTTTACTGAAACATAAACTTACTGAAATTCATAAGTATTACCGAAAATATATTTAAACTGATTAATATACAATATTGACACCAATTAATATTTCACAACTTAAAGAGAAATATAAAACTAACAGACTCTTTTTTTTTAACAGTAGCAAACCCCATGACGGGTCCTACTTAATAGCACGGTACAACACTAACATTAAAACTTAACATACTTATTCTGTTGTGTATCCATCTTGTTGCATCAGACATCTGTTCTAAATCTGTTCTTTGTCAACACTGCACACCTTCGAGTCATGAATGTCCACTCCTTATTGTTGTCACCAATCTCAAAGTATCCATCGCCCGTTATGTCTAAGACAACTCGATCCTTCTATTATTTTATTTTAACAGTACAGACACAGCAAAACAACATAACAAAGAGGTGAGATCACCTATGCCAATACCAACATGGCAGTATAGAGATAACACAAACAACATATCATACAGATAGATCATACCATAATCATGCTATCAGCATTAATCAACTATCATCATCTAATCATTTATTAGTTTAATTATCATAAACAACAAATTACAATAATGTTCTAATTATCATTATCATCATCCAAGTATTCAAAACAATTGTTATAACCAATATCCCTCAATTAATATATCATGCAGATATAAAATGTTTAGATTATGCATGTGCACAAAGACTCAGTTTTTCAAAAACAACTCCATGGAGGTTTTCACAATTTCGAGGAGAATGCTCTGTCAATTGTCAGCCTTAGCCCAAAGACAATCTTCCAGTTGTTGAAAAGAATCGTATTCTTGTCGGGTATCATCAATACGTTGCAACGGACTGCATCGCCAAGTGACACAGTGGTACTTGCTACCGTGTCCACTTGGTCGACCGCCGCGCCTCGACGCCCCAAGATCCATCATAGACCTCACTATCAATTCTCATTCCCTCTTCAACCACAAGGGCCATATACAAATGCACGAATATATCCGTGCAAGTCCAACCCCAAAGGGCCAAATCTTTTCAATTTCATTTGTTCAATGTATCATATGCCTCAACGCATATTTTTTCCCAATGCATGTATAATGCACCAAATCCAATCACAAGCATCTCTTTCCAATGCATATAAAATGCATCAAATTATACTGTATTTTCAACAGCAAAAATCATGTTATCACATTTTCATAGTTATAAAACACTTTCGTCATGTTTTCAAAATTGCGTAATATTTCCGTTTCATTTTCACAATTCCAAAACGTTTATATTACGTTTTCAATTCCAAAATGTTTATATTGCGTTTTCAAAATATCGTAACACTTATGTTACGTTTTCAAAATCTGAAACATTTACGTTATATTTTCACAATACCGTGACACTTCTGTTACATTTTCACAATACAAGAAACATTTCATTACGTTTTCAAAATACCGCAACTCTTCTGTTGCACTTTTAAAACACGTACTAATTTTTTTAACGTTTTTCTTAATCGCGTAAAAATATACGTTTCTCAAAATCGCATAGTATTTTTCCACTGTTTCAAAATCGCGTAACTTAAAAATCATTCTTTTAAGTCGCATAAATCGCGTAAAAATATTTTTCCATATTACGTAACTTAAAAATCACATTTTTAAGATACATAAATAATTTTTCACCACAATTTCATTACAGAAAATATTTCTTGATCCTTTAAAAATTCCTTTTTAACTTTTCTTAAAATAATATAACTTTACACTTCATTTAATATATTTTCTTACTTAAGAAAATATTTTTCCACAAATCCTTTACTTTCAAGAAATTCTTTTTCAAAATATAATTCACAAAATCACTTTTCCATTGATGTAAATCAACATTTCAAAACTTAACATTTTCTAACGTATTTCAAAACTTGAAAATAAGTTATACGTTAGTAAATTCTCAAAACACCATTATATTCTCCATTTTTCCCAAATCAATTCTAAAATCAATTCTCTTCAAAACAAATTAAGATTCAAACCCTTGCAACTTTTCTTTTTCATTTTCATATGAAAGTTCATTTCTCAAGTGATAAAATACTTTGATTTTCCTTTCCAAAATCCGTATACTAAAACATTTTGTTCAAACATTTTGTTTCCACTTTAAAATTACTTTGTTTCATAAAAACCAAAATTATTCTAACCTCCAAAAATCGTAGAGTCTTTGGCCATTGAAGCCATCAAATATTTTCCTCCTAAATTGATATGGTTTTACACAAACAAAACCATTAAAAATTCTTTGTTTTCAAAACCGAAATACCGATGGTCATAAAAACCAAACACATTTGTTCAAATTCATTTTTACTTTCCTTACAAATCCTTTTTCACTTTCTTTGCAAATCCTTAAAATTATCATTGCTATTTTCATTTAAATCTCATGTTTAGTAAAACACTTAGAATCTTTTTACACAAAATAAATCAATAAAAATCCTTCTAAAACCATATTCATGTACTCTTTGAAAAATAAATTTTTTGTTTATTTTCCTTACTTTTCTAAACATCCATTTTCATCATTCAAGAAAATATTAATTTTGTGAACACCTATTTTGAGGTGTCTTGTTCGAAATCCACCATGTTCTAAGTACTCAAAAATCAATTCTTTTGTTCTTGAAAATTTTCAACATGAACCCTAATCAAGGGCATCAAAACCGTAGCTCTTCCTTGGCTATTGGAGCCACAAATCAATTTCCTTTCCACCATCAAGTCATGACATATACATATATATTTCATCATAAATAATATAAGCATACCATCAAAGCCATAAAAGCATGTATAGCATATTAAGCATATCATCAAAGCTATAAAATCATGCAAAACACATCAAGCATAGAAAATTAATCAAAGCTCATAAACACCCACAAATTAATTACATGACCATGGATATGAATCCTCACATGGATTCCACATCCATCAAATAAAATACCATCTCTCACCACCATGCTTGGTTGGTGAGATGGATCTCCCTCTTACCTCTTGAAGATCCTCAAAAGCTCTTTATTTTGCTTCTTTTTCCAAGTCCTTCACCACCAAGGGCTTCTCAAATACAAAACAAAATACATAAAAATTAGTATACTAAGCTTGATTAAGAGAAACCATGGATCAAACATGGTTTAGATCATGAAAAAGAAGAGAAGAAATGAAGTTTCCTTACACTTCACCATAAATACCCCATAACTTTGATCTTGAAGAAAGTCCATGAAGATGAATGATTTAGAGAAAGTCTCCAACATGAAAGCTGTTTAGAATATCATGTAGATTCAAGATCTATGGTTGGATGAAATTAAAAGAGATTGAAGAGTGGTTTTAGGGTCCTGACCGAATGGTTTCTCTTGAAGCACAAAGATGGAATTTTTTATTTTGGATAGAAACTTGAAGCTTGGATTTGAAGCCCAAGATGAATGCTTTTGGAAAAACTCATAACTAGAGATGTTCTTAGAATGGTGTTTAGGTTTAGAAAATCAAGTTGGATGAAATTAAAAAGTGATGGAAGGTGTTCTTGGAGTGCTTGGCCAAAACATGAAGAAGGAGAGAAATGGAGAGAAAACTTGGTAACTTAGCTTCTTGAAAATGTCTAATGATGACCAAGGATGGCAATAATGGTCTTCAAACTTTTTCCTATGTCCTAAAGCTTCTCAATTTCGTAGCTCCCCTCCAATGCATTTTTCTTGAGTGCAAATTGATCAATAATGATCAATTATGATGAAACATTGACCAAGACCACTTAACAATGACATAAAGCAATTAATAATGGTCATAAAGCCTCTTTTTCTTTGTCTTCTAAACAATCCAAAACCACCCCCCTCCATGCATGCTTCTCCTTGTGCATTTAATAAATGACCATAATAATTAGCCACCAATTGGAGCATTTCTAGCCATTGATTAATTCAATGGTTATGATTAGTGTAGATTTTTTATTTAGAAGACTTAATCTAGGCCATTGGATCTTTCTCCTTTAAATTCTAGTCATTGGATGTGTCTCCAAAAATTAAGGGTTAAGATTACTCCTTCAAACTTTTAATCCAAAGGTTATAATTAGTCTTTGCCATTTTAGAAGACCAAATCTCTACCCTTGATTAATTCTTCATCCAATGGTCATAAATGGTCTTTGTTACTTTTTAAGATTAAATCTCCACCCTTGATTTAATCTAAATCCAATGGTTATAAATGGTCTTTGTCATTTTTCAAGACCAATTCTACACCTTTGATTACATCTATGGTTGATATCAAAGCCTTCCTAACTAAGCTTATTCTCACACCATTGATTAAATCAATGGTTATTATCCAAGGCTTCTTTATTAAGTTTGTTTCTTAACCTTTGATTAAATCAATGGTTAATATTCAAACTAAGTATTCTCATCCAAGGGTATAATTCAAGTCAAGTTCTCTTTGTTGACTACGCAGTATAATATTTATTCTCGTATCCTACAAATAATATTTTTACTGTATTTTTATCATCCGATAATTAAATACAGTACAAAACACAGTACAATAAAATTTTAAAAACTGTTTCCAGATTCAGGTTTAGTAAGATCCCCTATCTCCGTCAAAACAGTACAAATTTTTCTATGCGTAAAAAAATTTTTGCTTTGCGGGACTCACCTGGGCCCACGTATGGCCACAATTGCCCACATACACCCCTGGGCCCACAAACAGAAAAAAAAATTCATAATCATCCACAAAAATCACAAAAATTATAAAATGCACAAATATCAAATCAGATTACGTAAAATAATTACCTAACGGTAAAAATTAAATTACGTAAAGTTTTCTTCGGCGCAAAAATTTTTATTTTCCAGACACAAAGTAAATCACTCAAAAAGATCAAATACGCTGACGAAATAAACAAAATAATTTTACAGTGCACAGAAATTACTAAACAGTAAAATTCTGTTAACTGTCAAAATTACTGTTTAAGAGATACAGAAATTTAGAGTGTTACATGAACTATGCTACCTTTATGCTTGTGGGCAATGCCGAAGACTGGTGGAACGGAGCTCAGAGAGCACTGGAAGCCGAAGGAACTGACATCACATGGGACGTGTTCAAGAACAAGTTCTTGGACAAATATTTTCCTGCAAATGCGAGACATGCGAAAGAGATGGAATTCCTCAACCTGCGACAAGGAAGCATGACCGTCAGTGAATATGCGACCAAATTTGAAAACCTGGAGAAGTTCTCAACACATTACCAACATCAAACCGATAAAGCCTAGAAGTATTGGAAATTCACTGAAGGACTGAGGTACAAAGTGAAGAAGGCCGTGATCACCCTGAAAATGAAGGTGTTTTCGGAACTGTTGGACACATGCTGTGAAGTTGAGGCCTTGGAACAGGCTAGAGACTCTAGGAGCAAGAACTTTGGGCCTGCGAGGTTCCAAAGGGGTGGAGGCAATAGTTCGAACCGCTTCCAAAAGAAGCCTTATTCCCGACCAATGGGAAACCCGCAACAAACTGGTGGAAGTTCTGGAGGAGGTTCTTCTAGGAACCGAACTGGTCAGAATATGACATATCCGTCCAAATGCCTAAAGTGTGGGAAAGATCATCTCAGGAGAGACTGCACAATCAAGGGAATCATCTGTTTCAGATGTGGCAAACCGGGCCACGTGTCTAGAGACTGCAATTAGACAAAGGCTGAACCTTCAGTTAATGCAACTCGAGCCAAGAAACTGCAAGCCGGAGGTTGAGTTTACTCCATGAGCGGAGCTGAAGCCTCCGAATCCGAAGACTTGATTCAAGGAGAAGGCACCATAGAAGGTAATCTTTTAAAAGTACTGTATGACTCTGGGGCAACCCATTCTTTCATATCATATGACTGTGTGCTACGACTTGGCTTACCTGTGTCTGAACTACCCTTTGATTTGACTGTTTCAACCCCTACTGATAAACCAGTAGTTACTACCAAAGTCTGCTTGAAGTGTCCCCTAATTGTTGAAGGTCGAATCTTTTCTGTCGATTTGATCTGTTTACCTCTTTCACAACTAGATATAATCTTAGGGATGGACTGGTTATCTTCCAACCATGTTCTGTTAGATTGCTCTAGAAAAACCATAGTCTTTCCTATGGATGAAGATTCTAGATACTTGACGGCCAACCAAGTGCGAGCTTTCTTGAAAGAAGGAGCTCAAGGATACATGCTACTATCTTCTTTGAAAGTCGAGAGCGAGGCTGATCTGAGCACTATTCCTGTGGTGAAGGAGTTTCCTAAAATCTTCTCCGAAGATGTACCTGGTTTACCACCGACACGTGAGATAGAGTTTGCTATTGACCTTGTACCAAGAGCTGGTCTCGTGTCTATAGCACCTTATCGGATGTCGCCAACGGAATGAGCAGAACTTAAGAAACAGCTAGAGGAGCTTTTGGAGAAATAGTTTATCAGGTCGAGTGTATCACCATAGGGAGCACCAGTGTTACTAGTTCGAAAGAAGGACGGTACCTCGAGGTTATGTGTGGACTATAGGAAGTTGAACAAGTTGACAATTAAGAACAAGTATCCACTCCCAAGAATCGACGACTTGATGGACCAACTGAGGGGAGCAGCGGTATTGTCTAAGATTGATCTGAGATCCGGGTATCATCAGATAACAGTGAAGACAGAGGATGTACCCAAGACTGCTTTTCGTACCCGATACGATCATTACGAATACCTTGTGATGCCGTTTGGTGTCACGAATGCACCTGCTATCTTTATGGACTACATGAACAAGATCTTTCGTCCTTACTTAGACAAATTTGTTGTCATTTTCATCAATGACATCCTGATATATTCCCAGAATCGGGAGGATCATGCTGAACACCTCAGCATAATTCTTCAAATTTTGAAGGAGAAAGAACTGTATGCCAAATTGTCGAAGTATGAGTTTTGGCTTGATGACGTGAAGTTTTTGGGCCATGTGATCTCGAAGGAAGGGATTGCAGTGGATCCGTCCAAAGTAGAAGCAGTGCTACAGTGGGAACAACTGAAGTCAGTGACGGAAGTTCGTAGCTTCATGGGTTTAGCCAGATATTACAGAAAATTCATAGAAGGAATTTTCCAAAATTGTCGGACCGCTTACTCAGTTGACAAAGAAGGACAAGACTTTTGAATGGACTGATAACTGCGAGCAAAGTTTCCAAGAGTTGAAGAAACGACTGACTACCTCACCCATATTAGTGCTACCTGATCCGAATGAGCTATTTGAGGTGTATTGTGACACTTCATACTAAGGATTGGGGTCTGTTCTTATGCAACACAGAAGAGTGGTAGCTTATGCTTCGCGAAAGTTGTGAGTACATGAAAAGAACTATTCAACGCACGATTTGGAGCTGGCAGCTATGGTTTTTGCTCTGAAGATATGGAGGCATTTCCTCTATGGAGCAACGTTCAACATCTTCAGTGACCATAAAAGTTTAAAGTACTTGTATGATCAGAAGGAGCTGAACATGAGACAGCGAAGATGGTTAGAATTCCTGAAGGACTACGACTTTCAACTATTGTACCACCCTGGCAAGGCGAATGTCGTGGCTGACACCTTGAGTAGGAAGACCGTCAGTGTTTTTACACTAATGATCAAGGAAAGAGAGCTCATCGATCAATTTAG
Organism: Ormosia emarginata; assembly: GCA_029884605.1. Classification (NCBI taxonomy): domain Eukaryota; kingdom Viridiplantae; phylum Streptophyta; class Magnoliopsida; order Fabales; family Fabaceae; genus Ormosia; species Ormosia emarginata. Next base: position 36,833,383 of record JAQQTP010000079.1, on the reverse strand, counting down.
AGATACTTGGTCATTTGTCAAGTTGGAACTTAGAAAGATTAGTATGAATATGGTTACCATCTCAAGTGAACTAATGGAGGACATACTAGAAAAACAAAAAGTCGACAAATTCTTGCAAGAAGTGAGAGAGTTAATGAAGCAAGGTAAGGAAACGGAATTTGAGGAAGGAATGGATGGAATTATGAGATTTCGGGGTAGAGTCTGCATTCCCCGTGACCAAGAGCTTAAGCAGTATATTGTGGAACATGCTCACACCAGCATGCTAAATATGCATCCGGGCATAACGAAGATGTACCAAGACTTGAAGAAGTTGTTCTAGTGGCATGGGATGAAGAGCGATGTCACTAGATGCGTATCGACTTGTCTAGTTTGTCAAAAAGCTAAGGTGGAACATCAAAGACCTGCAGGACTGCTACAACCATTGTATATTTCTGAATGGAAATGGGACATCATTGCAATGGATTTTGTTGTTGGTTTACCAAGAACAAGAAAAGGACACGATTCAATTTGGGTAATAGTTGATCGACTCACAAAGTCAGCTCATTTCCTTCCGATCAACATAAGGTACAGTTTGGAGAAGTTGACCCAACTGTACATTGGAGAGATCGTTAGGCTGCATGGTGTGCCTATGAGTATTGTTTCGGATAGAGATCCGAGGTTTACTTCAAAATTTTGGCAGAGTCTACAGGCATCGTTGGGAACAAAGTTACGTCTGAGTTCAGCGTACCACCCACAAACCGACGGACAATCTAAAAGAACGATCTAATCTCTAGAAGATTTGCTTAGAGCTTGTACCATAGAACAGACTGGAAGTTAGGATGAAGTTCTACCATTGATAGAATTCACCTACAACAACAGTTATCATTCGAGTATAGGGATGGCACCCTATGAAGCTCTGTATGGACGACGGTGTCGGACACCGTTGTGTTGGTACCAAGATGGCGAGCGTCTCACGATTGGACCAGATATCATTCAATAGACGACTGAGAAGGTCAAGATGATTCAAGAGAAGATGAAGACTGCTCAGAGCCAGCAGAAGAGTTATGCGGACAAGAGGAGAAAGCCTCTTGAGTTTGAAGAAGGTGAGCACATATTCTTGAAAGTCACACCCACGACTGGGGTCGACCGGACTTTGAAATCTAGAAAACTCACCCCAAAATTCCTTGGACCTTACCAAATTCTTTGTCGGATAGGTCCAGTAGCTTACCAGATAGCCTTACCCCCTTTTCTTTCCAACATTCACAATGTCTTCCATGTGTCACAACTTCTCAAGTATTTGCCTGACCCAAGTCTTGTCATAGCACCAGACACAGTACAGTTGAAAGAGAACTTGACCTATGAGGCACCTCCTGTGAGAATCGAGGATCGACGGATCAAGCAACTTAGAGGCAAGGAGATTCCATTAGTAAAGGTGATCTGGAATGAGACGACTGGTGATGCAATTTGGGAACTGGAGGACAAAATGAAAGAGCAACACCCATATCTCTTCTAAGGTACGTAAATTTCGAGGATGAAATTCATTTTAGTAGGGGAGTGTTGTAACATCCCGAAAAATATCTATTTAATTATAAATCATCATTTTATAATATTCAAGATTTTTAGGAATTTTTCTGGTGTTTTTCGGAAATGATGAATATTTTAATATATTTCTCATTTTACGTGTGCACTGAGCTGAGAATTGTCGAGGTCAGTGTAACGCTCCGGAAATTATTTATTTCACCACAAATAGTCATTTTCTAATATTTGTGATTTATGTGAATTCTTTCAGAATTTTTGGAAACGACGAATATTTTAATATATTTCTCATTTTGCATGAACATTTAGCAGAGTCGGGAAAACGACTGTAATGCTTCAAAAATTAAAAAATTATATGACGAATAGTCATTTTATAATATTTGTAATTTTTGAGAATTTTTTGGAATTTTTCTAGAAACAGTGAATATTTTAATATATTCCTCGTTTTACGTGCGAGCTAGGCAGAACCGGAGAAACGCGATGTTTCCTCCGAGAACCTTGAACTATGGACATGTCGACAGGGAATCTTCCTAAACCCAAGGCTGGACACAGTTTACGAGGTTCTATGTTTTTCGAGAAATTATAACAGATAAAACAAAACAATACTGCGAAAAATTTATCTGTCAGATTAATTAAATACTGACTTCTGTCAACTGTAACTATTATCCATTGGATAATAGTGTGTAATAAAAATCCAATCACATTATCCTAATGCAATCTACTTTATGTCTAATCCATCCACTTTAATTCAAATTTAATGTTAAATAATCAAAGCTTCTTTGAGAAGCTTTGACCAAACAATGACCCAAATGCCCTTAGCTTCCATGGAAGCCAAAAACTCTCTCCTCTCCTCTCTCTCAAGCTCGGCAGCAGCCCACACATAGGGGGGAATTGGTTGCTTTTCATTTAATCAATTTTACCATACAAGAATTCATTTTAACCAAAACACTTTCTCTCTCATCCTTTCTTCCTTCTTCTTCATTTTCTTCTTCTCCTCCTTCTCTCTACCATAGCTACGGCAGCCCCTCTTCTTCCCCACTCATCCATCACAAAAATTTAAACCAACCACATTTTCTTAATCCTCTCATCCTCCTAAACATCTTTCTTGCTTGGAGCTTCTTGAAATTCCATCATCTTCAACACTTTCTTCAAGCTTCAAGTTTGGAGTTTTTGTGTAAGTTTCAAGACCCTTCTCCTCCTCTCTTCATTTTCGTGGTCATGGTCATCTTGGTGACCACCCATGCTTTATTTTTCAAGCATTGGTGTTGTTTTAACAAAGTTAAAATTTCTAGGGTTCTGGAGAGTGCAAATCCGAAATTTACAAGGAGATCTCTTGGAGTTTCTATTGATTTCTACACTTGGGTAAGAGGAAGACACTCCTCCTCAACCTCTTTTAGCATCTAGGAACCTTGGTTGTGTTATTTGTGGAAAAACCCTAATGAGGGTTATTCTTTAATTTTGTAATTAGTATGTTTGTGTGTTGATTTTACTTTGTTTATGCTATTGGATTGATTGGTTGTGTATAATAGTATATTGGATTGGATTAGATGTCTTGAAATAGAAGAAAATGAATTTGGAGTGGCTCTTGGAGGGTCACGATTTTGAGGGTTAAAAATTGGATAAATTGTAGTCAAGTTGTAACAAGCATGAGACTTAAATTAACCAAGTGATAAAATGGAATTTAATGGAAGGAAAACTTGGAGTTGAGACCTCCTTGGTGGCCACGGTTTTGAGCCCAAAATTGGAGTTAATGGTGAATCAATGCAACAAGTAAAGGATTAAGTGAATTAAGAGTGTAACCTATAATGTGATAAATTGAAAAGATTTGAGAATTGAACCCCTAGAGAGGCCACGGCCTCTAAGACTTTTTAGGTGTAATTATGTAACTTTGGTAACTTGGAAGCATAAGCAATTATGAAATTAAAAACCTATGTAATGGGGTAAATAATTAATAAATTGGAAGGATTTAATAAAATCAAAGATTACATAAATTTTAAAGAACTAAGAGTGAGATTGTCATAAGACTTAAGGTAATTACAAGTGAATGAAGAACAAGAGAGTGTGAGGCCTAAGGACTTAAATAATTTACAAATTGTATGAAATTAAATTACCTTGGAAGATTTAAATTAATTATAAGAACAGGATTGGACATAAACCTTGAAAAGGGAAACAAATTCTAAGTTAGGATTCATAATGAACCTAAGAATGTACCAATTGATTTGATCTTTATATTATGACATTATGGGTCTATGTGAGTGACCATTCATGTGTTGATGCTTATCTTGGCCAATTGTGGCATATTATGGAATTGTGTGAAATTGTGAATTATACATGTTCATGCATAGAGTCTTATACATTGTGAATGTCCTGTGGACTGTTGTAAGGCCAAGTTGCCTAGGAGATTGAACACACCTTAGTGCGGGTGCGAGTAGACTAGTGTAGGTCATGTTTGACCTTGGGGGCGTCGGGGTGCGGGTCCTCCACAATGGGCAGTTGGTAGCTCTTCTGTCCGTGGGGCAAACCGATGCAAACGCACCGACGATCCGGACCGAGACACTGTCCTATATCATGATCTAGCGTGGACTGTCTGTACAATGCCTGATGTGCACATGGAAATTATTGATGTATAGCACTTTGGCCGCGGCAGCCGAGTTACAGACATGTCTCCTGATCTTTCTCTCCGACTGTTTGTGTCTAGCTCCATGGAATAGGATTTTGAGTACCGTGAGTACATGCATTATGGAATATGAAATCATCTGATAATTACTGCTTTGTGAATTTGAACTGTTTTGTTTAATGTTGTAATAAATGACTGCCTGGAACTGTTTATCTGCTTATTATTGAATTTACTGCCTATTACTTGGATATGTTGTTTCTGAACTGCTACCTAGGCGCGTTGCGCCGTTTTGTTTTTGGCTACTATAATTGGTAATGATGGTAGGATGTCTTACCTCTTTTTCTGTGTTTCTATTATTTGCTGCCTGTGTGTACACTGTATTGATCGAAGACGACGACAAGGAGACGGAAGATCCCGATTTTCCTAGCTTCTGGCCCGAACAAGACTAGCATCTACTGAGGCGATGGCGGCACGTATGCACGGATTTCTAGGTGATGTGCGTCTGACCTTCCTCGGAGGGCCAGAGTGCTGGCATATCAACTTGAACTTCGATCGCTGCATCTATCTGGGAGATGTGTCGATTGCCCTAGCCTGGAGACGTCATGAGGCGCCGATCCTCACCTGCCATGTCAGCCTGCGACTGGAGTTCTACCTACCCATCCGAGAGATGTGGGGTGATCATTACTACACCCCTTGGGAGGACTCTTTTGATTCTACTTGCTTTCGGCTCCTACCCGTGGTTCCGTGGTTCCCATGGAGGTTTCCTCTGAAGAGGAGGATCCTGCTGAGGACCCGGATACGGTTCCTCCTCATCTAAGGGACTGATTTTACTGGTAGCTACTGATGGCTACCAGTGTTTTATTTTTGGGGGCCTGATGTATTATTTTTGGTAGGCTGTATATTCTGATATCTTTGGGGTATATATGTTTAATCCCATAGGGCAGGTATAGTTTTGCTTTTTTTGGAAATTTCCAGGCTGTATCTAAAGTATATTTGGCATCTAAATATATGTGTATGTGTATGTTATTCAGACGTGGGTTTCTGTTTACTGTTTTGTTCTTTACCGTTATTCATATTTCGCATTGTTAAATTAACAAAAAAAAAATATACTGCCAATTTTACTCACGTATTGAAGTACTAAGCAAGTTAATTTTGAACTAAATGAACCGGGTCTTAATTGTTTAAAAATTTATTTTTTGCATTTTCTTTTATGTTGAATAATGTGACGTTCCCTCTCCCATTTTCTTTCTTCAAGGTCCTCAGCTCTACCGACGCCTGGCGATCAGCGTTCTCGATAGTGACCTCGATGACACGGATCTCGGCTGCCGCCCTGAGAGCTTGCCTCTGGAGCGCGGCTAAGGTTTGGCCCAGACCCTGTTCGGCAATATATTGCCTCACCTCGCCACTCAAAAGTCACCTATCTATGAAGGGCCCGGGCTCAGAGTTCCCCGTGATGATTGGCAAGAAGTCCGTCATTTCCCTCTCGCCGCCCTCCGATGACCGTCCATCATGCTCAGAAGGCTCTTCGACAGCTTGCCTTTTTCTCCCTTTGAGAAGGGGGGTAGGGGATCCCGGCTCATCTTGCTCTCCAATGGCAACGCCTCAGTCGGATGAGTCCGGAATGGCTGTGGAGGAAGAAGCCGCGGTTTTCTTCCCTTTCCTCCGGTTTCTTTAAGACCGCAGTGTAACCATGGAAGATCCAAATGTCATGTTGCTAACTGAAAAGAAGCAGAAACAAATACAGTCAATACATCTTGAAACATTGATATATGAAGACAAAGCAAACTCTTAGGGACACACTAGAGGTATAAACGCCCTAATTCCTACCTAACAAAGTGTAAAGAAGATCATCACCAGGGACACAAAGGACATCTCTAATGTTGATGTTCCCATGCTTCTCAGCGTATCGGGTTATGAATTTCGCGGTCCTAAATTCTTCGGGGTCGAGATCTCCCTCTTCTTTTTCAATCATGTCGAGAGGCACGTCCCAGCACCTCTGCGTCCAATAAAGAGGAAATTCTGGCTCCCCGTCCGGCTTGAGGAAAAAGGGATGACATCCCTCCTTGGCTTTTATCTTGAAAAACGCAGTCTTAAACCCTTTGAAGCTTTCTTCGAAAACATCAAAGGACTTACGACCGAGCCGGGATCGGATGACAAGCCGCTCGTCTGCCTTACCGTCCCCTGGGTGTTTATTCTTGTATAAAAATAAAAAAAAGGTATTTGCCGAGCACTTGAGGCCCATCAACCGACAAAACCTCTCGAACAATATGATGTAGTTCCAACCGTTAGGATGGATCTGTGAAGGGGCCACTTGGAGAGTGCAGAGTATGTCCATTTGAAAGTCAGAAAACGGCATCCTCAGCCCTAACTCAAGGAAAAGCGGCTCGTACAGGAACATGAAATGCGAACCCTCTTCTCGGTAGGAACATACCCTCTCGTTCCAGTTCGGACAGACAACTTCGAACTCGTCATCTCGAGCCTTGTTCACGGTTAACTCTAAGGTGAAGAGGGACTCTCGGAGTACGGCTTCACTTGAAAACCTGGATTGACGATCCCACACGTCGTCCACTACCCACAGACATACCAACCCGGGGCCCCGCAGCACTCGAACCAGCTCGTCTTCCGCCGAATCACGGACGTCGTGAAATGGGGGCTGAACCCTAGTTTTTTTCTCTTTGGCCATGGAAACCCTGAGAACATCCAAAGAAGTCGGTAAGAAACTGTCAGAATCAATAGTTTCATAGATTCAGACATAGGGAGAGCGAGGTAATCCTAACCTCCCCTACCAACCTCCTGTCCCATCGGAAATAAAGCATTCAGGGGAACTCCTCCACCGCGCATGGCGCGGCGAAGTTGGTGTTTCAGGGAGGCGACTGTATCTACCTAAATTACTAAGCCCTATTTGAAGACAAGTAAAACCAGAAACGCGTAGCTACTCTACTTTTTGAAAAGCGCAAATGACAAAAAGACTGAAAGAAAGCAACTTACTGTGTAAAAGCAGAGAGTGGAGAAGCTGCGCTAGAACAATGGAGAAGCTGCGAGTGGAAAGCACCCAAAAGGAAGCCAAAGCTTTCAACGCACGGTGAAGGAGGCTAAAAATGATAGAGTAAGGAAGACAAACCTTTGACTCTTATTTATAAAGGGTCTATTAAGGGTTGAACGGTCAGGGGGCATTCCTGTCCCCTCCAATGCAAATTCAAAAGGTGCTCATCATGGCTCGCGGAGCTCTAGGCACGTCCCTCCAATGAAACCGCAACATGTGGCCCACGCAGCTGTAATAGCAGTTGAAAGGACGGTTATGCAGTAATCTAAAACGTCGTATGAATGTTGGATGAGAACCCGGGTTACAACAAATTTTTAACCAAGGTGTGTTTATGGCCATTACTCCGGGTTACACATGACATGCTAATTCCGAGGTGTGTTTATGGCCATTACTCCGGGTTGGCATTGGACCAACCCCGGCAATGTCTTTACTTGGTTTTTACTGGGATAAGCGTTGGACTCATCCCGACAGAGTTACTTCGGTGGAAAAATGAAATGGAAATACAGAACAAATTCAGAAAAGGAAAAGGTCTATTGAATCATTTTCATTCCATACATCATCATACAACTGAATAAGAGAAAAAGGAAAATATTGAGACATGGAATGTATAAGGAAATCCCGGGAAAGGGGGAAAATATCTCCGGCTACCTGGCTTGTACCCCGTCCACATCTCCAAACCTCGGTCTCATGAAAAAAAGTGGATTGGCTTTGCAGAACATTGGCAAACTGAGATCATGACCCCGGAGAGAATGTCAATGCTCTTTGCACGACCTCTCTGCGATGCAACTAAAGACCGAGATCTTCTTTCGCTCGTTGGAAGGGGTACGACCTCTCTAGCTGAAGAATCCTCGCCGGTGTCAGCCATTCCAAGTTGCCTCAAGTCATGGAGCAGCTACAGCAGGTTTTCCACCCCGGAACGGACTGAAGCCACTCCGGAGTAGAAATCCTCCGCTCACTCGTCCTTTTCCCACCTTCTCAATGGATAGCGGCAGAAGCGGATTCCCGTTACTTCCTTGAAAGCAAGTCAAAGAAAGCAGACCACCCCAAGTTGCTCCAAGGGGGTTCTCACTCCTTTGATTAGGCATCCTTGCATTTCCAGCCGTTACTACGAGAAAGACCGGCCAGATGCTTTCAAGTAACCCGCCGAGAAGATGGAGAGAGGAACAATGTGCTCCACCGGGTCCCCATGTAATGGAGGACGGAAGCATTATTCCATCCTAACAACACGTAGGATCAGACACCCCCGTGTACGCCAGGATAGAAAGGCTTCCGCCTCCCTAAATGCATAGCAACCCAGTTTTACGCCAAGATAGAAAGGCCTCTGTCGGAAAGAAAAAACGCTCGGAGAAGATCAAATCTCTTCAAGGACTTTGGGAAAAATAAAAATATGATTTTTGAAGATGATGAAGCTCTCTTCACAAAAAAGGAGAAAGAAGAAAGAACTACACTCATCCCCTTGGGAAAAATCATCTCTATGCGATAGTGAAGAAGAAGAGAATGCAAGCTCATGAAGAAGTGTTCTGTACTTATAGCGTGCATAAAGGATTCTGATTGGTCGCGTAAAAGGTGACCTGATCCCATGAAGTCAGCCAAAATAAATGTTTAGATCTCTGGTTGGTCGCAAAGATAGGGAGCAGTTGAGAAAATCCTTATGAAACTGACGTTTTCTTTAAAAGAATCGTTATTTCCCAATAAAGTCAAAGTATCAGTTTCCCAGAGAATCGCAAGCTGAAGTCACCAGAGATCACATTCAGGATTCACGTTGAATATGTCTCCAGCACTCGTACTGGAGAGCAGTAATTTTTGCTCATAATTAAGTAAAACAAGGACGTTGGTAATAACTTGGGGTCTAACACCTATTTGTTAAACTACTATGTCAGTCATGTGGTGGTTGATCCATTCTAAACTTGGCTCTGGTCTATCTCATCCAAGAGCCAAGCTGGGGGCAACTGTTCTAAACCGAGATTCGAGATCCCGACCCATGGGATCAACCCGGCGTGCGCACTACCGGACTCCTCCTAGCTGTCGTGGAGGAAGACTTACGACGTGCTTCGGACCACGGATCAAGACACCTGAGCGGTGTTACTATGTGACATCGTGGCTAATTGATCCACACAGAGGATAAAACCCTAAATATGCACAACTGTCAATCGTCAGCTTACGATATTATAGGATTTATAGATATCTTTGATGGCTAGATGCTTTCCTTATATTAATCCTGGATTTATAGGGATATATCTTACAATAATGGAAAGGTGATTATCATCAAGATATTAATCCTAAATTACCTGCATCTAAGAGGAATCCTCTTAGGATTCTGCGTACGCTCCTATAAATACCATGCCAAGCGTCAAAGGTATGTATCTCCTCTGATATACAACTTGTTCCTATTGTGCACGGTCTAACTTGAGCGTCGGAGTGCCCTTTGCAGGTACCCACCCCCTCGCACCACCGTTGTCGCTGCTGTGCTACGGAGGAATCCACCGTAACGTGCCTATCTCAGGTACTCCTCTGAATTTACTTCAGAACAAATATCCTTTTCTTGATGAGGAAATATCTTTGAAATATGAAACCTCAATTCTTGTGAAAAGTGCATTGATTTAGAAAATCAAGTTGAGGACTTATATTCCAAATTTGTCAAAGCTAATGATTCTAATTGCTTACATTTCATGCTTGACAATGAGAATAAAATTAATGTTATTCCACATGAAAATTCAAGCAAGGCTTATGGTTAAAATAATTTAGAATGTAAAAACAATAAAAAGCTTAAGTTTTTTGAAAATGTTCTTCAAAAGACCAAGCCATCATTAAATTCAATTGTTTGCAATTTTTATGGTCATCTAAGACATATTTCTCATTTATGCAATTATAGAAGAAATCATTATATAAGAAATAGTATGGTATGAGTTCCTAAAGATCTCAAAGACTCTAGTATTAACATTCAAGGACCCAAGATGAAGTGGGTACCAAAATGTCCTCCTAGTGTTTCAACTATGTAGAAAATTTCTCAAAAGGATAGGCAAATTGGTCAAAGGAAAAAGGAATCATCAAGGAGAATGCTTCCAAAGCCTAATGTTAGAAGTTTAGGTCAAAGAAGGAAGATGACTTCAACCAAAGCTTCTCAAGTACAAAATATGGAACTTGCAAAGTTCAAAACACCAAAAGAGAAGCAATGGGTAAAGAAAAGAGTTTCCTTGATTACCAAGGCCAAGGTATCAAATGCTTTTATCTTTTATGCACATTCACTTAAAAAGACAATGAATATGAGGTATATTCCTATAGGCCCTAGGTAAAGCATAGAATCATGTGTACTTGGTAAAAGTTAAATATTATATATAACACATGATTATGTTCATCTTGATACACCCTTTACTCACCGCCTTGCATATTTCTTGATAATAGGGTATTCTATGACTATGTATACTTTCTATACTTTAAATTGTCTATATATCATGGAAGTAAGCATGCAATTGGCTATGTGCTTAATGGTAATTGTTTATTTAATTTGTTGTGCTCAATTTACATACTATGAAAAATTAATCTTTATGAGAGCATAATAAATTAATATTCAAAAACTAACACACAAGGACCCAAGAAAATTTGGGTGCCAAAAGTAAAAAATTGAAGTGTGTTGTAGGTGTGCTAGAAGGCCAAGAGCTGACTTTGGCATCTTGAAAGTGGCTGCTACAAGCACAAGACCATAAAATACTCCAAGTTCTCTTCCTTGTCTCCAAGAAGGTTGGACTTGTAATCTTTGGATAAGTAGAGACTTGTTTTATGATTTTCTAGCCTTATATCTTGAAAATATCTCTATATGCTAGATAAGTATGTTCCTTGTTTGAAATGGATGTTTGATGATAATATCATTGAGCTCAAGTTTCTGATCAATCATGGCTCAAAATGACTGTTTGTGTTAGATGGTTTTTTTATCTTGTTTTTATCTAACATGATCTTTTAATTGATTTAAAATGGATTTGTAAGAATTAGAACTTTGTGATCATGTCTTTATGTTCTTACTTGGCATGTATGCTAAAATGTATCACTTTGATCCTTGGATAAGCTTTTGTTAACCTTTTTGATCTGCTACTTATGTTTACTGGTGTATTTCATTTAGTTTTATTCTAATAAGAGTCGAATAACGTTTTCTAGTAGCACCTCATAGTTATTGTTTTGTATACTTTATTTGAATAAAGAATATCTTATTCGAATAATGCTTAATAGAAGCATCCTCAAAATTCTGTTGTTTTCTGTGTTATTTAAATAACCATACAGTTATTTGAATAAAGCTTGGCGGTAAGCCAAGTTTGAATGCTTTGTTATTTGAATAACAACATTGTTATTCGAATAATGCTTGGCAGAAAGCCAAGTTTGGTTATTTTCCACAAGTTTATTCGAATAAAGAACATCTTATTTGAATAAACATAGATTTTATGAAAGGTTCTGTTGCTTTTCCCTTTCATTTCTCAAGAATTTGTTATATATGTTAAATTCTTTGTAATTGGACAAAAAATATAAATGCTTAACTAAATGTAATTGGCTATTCTTTTGATGAATATATGTGCTTGGCTAAATTGATCAATGAAATAAAATATCTTATGCCCTTGTGAACTCTTTTGCTATTTTGCCTTATTATTTTCAATGCTTATTTGCCCATGAGTTTGGCATGATCACTGACCGTGTTGAATTGCTATTGAATATCAAATTGATGCTGAACTTAAATGAATATAATCAAAGACTAACCTCTATGGATCTAAAATTGGTGGATACCAAAGAAAGTACTTTGAATTGTGTTGTAGGGTGATAACTACCTCAAGCAAACATTTAAATGGAATAAGAATATTCAACATGAGGTTAGTAAAGCTTAAAAGGATTCAACTTCTAAAAAAGGTGCAAATAATTTCTATTTGCTCATGGAGATTGGAAGTTGGAGTCACCTACAAAAACTCAAAGAGTACACTTTTGGTGATATCAATCTCTCATCCATACTTATGCTTTAAAATTGAATATCATGTGATATTTGGAGAAGTAGAGAGTTATTTTATGCCCTAAACATGCCTTAAGTTGTGCTTTTCTAGCATTGTGCCTCAAAAGTGTCTTTACATATGCTAACATGCTAGATATGCATACATTTTGCTTGGAATGACATGTTTTATGGTAATATCTTTGTTCTTGAGTTTGTGACCTATTCTCTTTGTTCAAATATGGAAATTCACATGCTCATAAGTAGTTCTAATCATTTCTCTTTGATGTTTAATTGTCCTATATGCTTACTTAGAGATTGAAAAGTTAAAAGTTATATGTCTTCTTGTTTGAAATTGTTTGATATGTTCATATCTTAAAAACAAGAAGTAAATTACTCATCTTATGCCTTGAACTTTGCTTTGAAGTTCAATGTAAGAAACATAGCATGTGTGCATACTAGAATTCTTACTTGATATTACATGCCTTACGTGATCATTGTTTGCCCCAAAATGCTTATATATGATTTGATGATGATCATGTTTTTCTCTTGATAAACTTGAATCTTGCTTTGAAAATGATTAAATTATGCTTTTAGATTCAAGTGCATATGTCCTTCTTTTGTTCTTATTAGAGCTAACATTACATGGTTGATAATGTGGTATAAGCTTGATATTATTTATCAACCTAAATTATCCCTGTAAATGGGCTCACATGATATTTGATGCTAACCTATGTTTTAGAGAACTTTTAGAGTTAGCTTAGCAAGTTTCTTTATGGTTTCAAATATAGCCATCAAATATTGAAATGTCAAGCATAAATGGATAAAGAGAAGAGTTGAATGAAGAGGGCATGAGGAGACTTTCCTCAGGTGCAATGGAATGAAATACTCAATGGAAGAAAGCTCAAACTCAAAGGACCAAAAAGCAAAGAACATTCTAAAGAAGCATTGTAACACCCTGAAAATTTGCTATTATCACAGTAACAATGAAATTGTATTGTGTTGTGATTTATGAGTGTTATAAAATTATTCTGACTGTTCCGTGATTGTATTTTATTGTTTTGAGAGATTTGCTACGTGTCAGTAAAATAATAATTTTTTGTTCGGAAAAAATCTTAACGCATTTATTCGAAGCTAGGGGATCTTATTAAACCCAATTATGAGAGATGTGTGTCATAATCTTTTAATTTTTAGAATTTATCTGTGCAATAAAAATATTTTTTATTTTTATTATTATTTTATTATCCAGTGGACGATACCTACTAACTTATGAGCAGTGGCTTCTGTCCAGTGGATAATAGGAGCCAGTAAAGTCTTGAGACTTACTAATAATGGACCAATAGGAATCAAGTCAACGTTTCTGACTTGAAAATCTCTAAACCAATAGAAACTAGTCAACATTAGTGGCTAGGACTTTCTAAACCAATGAGATGTAGTCAAATTTAGTGGTTGGACTAGTTACTTGGTAACTAGATGACTTAACTAGGTTAGTTTATATTCTATGTAGTAACCAAATAGGATGGAAACTTAGTTTGTATTCCTTAGCGTTTCTAGTTACAAGAAGCTTCTACAATATTCAAGAATGGATGGATAACATCAAGATAACTAATTAGTTAGTAATGTGACTAGAAAACAAACTAAGTTAGCCTAAATCTAACTTGGTTATTCTAAGAAGCATAGGAAGTAACTAAATGAACCAAACCTAGCTAGTTCTCTAGGAACCACACGGTTTTGGAGGAGACTAGGATTGTCTAGAATATTTGATTCAAGCATAGAAAACTATCTAGTTAGCAATATAACAAATTATCCTAACTAAGTTAGCTTAAGTGTACATAGAAACTAAATAGGATTAGTAACTTAGTTAGCATTCTATGACCACCATTAGGCTAGAATCTTCAAGAACAAGTGACTAAGGCATAGTTTAGCCAATTAGAAACAAGGTTAGGGGAGAAGCCTTGCATGTGAGCCTTTGATGCAAGCTAAGCCTAGGACGGAGTCTTGGAGGGTCAAAGAAAGTGGCCACCTCATTTGGAGCCCTTCTACTTGGCTATGCACCCATTTAGAGACCAAAGAGCTTAGTTTAATTCATCTAGGACATAAACTCTCTCTACTCTTCATGTTCTTCTTCAAGCAACCAAGAAAACTCCATTTTCTTCTCCAAGAGGCCATTCGGCCACCCTTCTAAACGAAGACATCCAAGCTTCTAAAATTTTACCTAAACACATTTCCTAAACCTAAATCATATTCTAAGAACATCTCTAGTTGTGAGTTTTCACAAAATCATCCATCTTGAGCTTGAAATCCAAGCTTAAAGTTTCTACCAAAAAAGGTAAACTTCTAGTTTCTTGACCCAATCTCTTAGTTTTGATTTTCTAAGCCATGATTGATCCATAGTTTATCTATTTCTAAGCTTGTTATTGATTTTAAAATTTGTTTGAGATTTTTAGGGTTTTTCTAAGGAGTTTCACAAAAAGCTTAGGAAGGAAAACTTGAAGGATTTGTCTCCTTTTCAAGGTAAGAGGGAGATTCATCTCACCAACCATACTTGGTTGGTGAGAGATGTATTTGTTTATGAAGAATGGTGAATCCATGTGAGGGTTCATTATTCATGGTTGTGTAATTGTTTTTGAGTGGTTATGTGTTTTGATTTATGTGGTTATGCTTTGCATGATTTATTGCTTTGCCTATGATATGTATGATGTGAATATATTGTATATGCCATGATGGAAGTGAACAAGGAAAATGATTTTGGTTTCAATGACCAAGAGGCTCACGGCCTCAACACCTCAAAATAGGTGTTTCCAAATTAAGATTTTCATGAATGATAAAATTGAATGATTAGAAGGAAAAAGGAAAAGAAAAGATATAATGGTTCCAATGACCATGTAGTTACGATTTTGATGGTTTGAAAATGGATTTACTTCATGTAAAATTTTGATTTAGAAAATAGGAGGAAATTGATTTAAAGAAAATAAGAAAAGGATTTTAGAAATGGAAACAAAGTGTTTTGTCACTTGAGAAATAGAAATTTTGTTTATGAAGGAAAAAAAGAGGTTGAAAGTTTTGAATCTCAACTTATTTTAAAGAGAACTGATTTTTTGGAATTGATTTAGAATTATGGAGAATACGTTGATGACTTAAAATTTACTAACGTATAGCTCATTCTGTGGGTTTTTGAGCGCGTTAGGAAATTTTAAGTAAGAAAATATGGAAAAGTAAAGCAAGAAAGGGTATGAAATTTTAGAAAGGTCAAAATGAAATTTAGAAGGTTGAGAATATTTTACGTAGTGGAAAAATGATGAAGAATGCTTTGCGTAACTTAAAAACATGATTTTTAAGCTACAAGATTTCAAAAACGTCGAAAAATTGCTACGCGAATGAAAATCGATGGAAATTTTTTACCCGATTAAGAAAACGATGGAAAATCGCTATGCGATTGGAAAAATGCAACAAAAGTGTTGCGCGATTGAGAAAACACGATAATATGATTACGCGATAAAATATACGGTAGGATTACTGTTAGACCGATGTATGGACTCTGTATAAGAAATAATGAGTTTTGCCTATGACTGGCTTTGGTGCATTAAACATGCATTGGAAAGGTCGGATGGATTGGCTAAGGCTAATTGCCTAGGAGAGAATACACCTCTTGAGTGAGTGCGATATGCGTAGTGTAAGTCACTTGTTGACCTTGGGGGCGTTGGGGTACCTGTTGCCTACAGTGGGCAGTTGATAGCTCTTCTGTACTGTGGGTTAGACCGATGCACCACATCAATAATCCGGACCGAGACACTATTCTTAATCGAGATCTGGTAAAGACTGTCGTGTATATGCTAGATGTGCAAACACTAATGAAAATGGTGGTACCTGGTCTGAGACATGTTGGTACAGACAGATCTTTCGGATCAATCTCTCCAACCTGAGTTTAGCTCCATGGAGTAGAAAAATGAGTCAATGAGCATATGCATAACTTTGATATGTCTGAATGTTTAATGATATAGTATCTGTTAAATGTTGATGAATGATAAATGAAATGATTATGTTATTGTTTACTATACCTGTGTCATTGAGTGATATATCTGTATGATGTATTGTCTGTGTTACTCTGTGCTACCATATTGGTAATGGTGTAGGTGATATCAACTCTTCGTATATTATTTTTGTATTGTATTTATATTTTGGTAAAGACACTGAGCGAGGTACCAAGCAAGAGGGTGAAGAGGAACAGATTCTTACTAAGGAAGCTGAGTTTTGACAAGATGGCAACCTAGTCGAGTTTCTTCAGATATGTGAGACTATAGTTCCATGGAGGAGCTAGCGCTTAGAGGATTAGTCCCAATGAGGAGGGACTAATATATCAGGGACATTTGACGGTCAACATGAGCAGGCTATTTCATGGAGATCCGTTCTTTTCTATCACTATTTATGTACATGTCGAATTTCTATTGTCGATTAGGCAGTATTGGGGTGGTAGGCATCACATCCCAATGGAGATCAGTATAGTGCCATCTGCACGGACACCGGTCCGTAGGTCTTCACGTCAAGTTGGATTCTTGCCTGCTGAGGAATATGAGGAGGACCTATTTGCGGGTTCTGCTGTCTAGTTATGCTTGGGCAAGTATGTTAGTTTAAATAATGTTCAAATACTTTTAAGAACTATGTCTGTAAATATTTAAGTATGCCAATACTAAATCTTATGTATATGATGTAAATTATTTGTGATGCTGTTTAGGATTTTATATTATGCTAAGTTTATTTTATTAATATTCCAAAAATTTTATAACTCATAATTACATTTTAAATCATATTTTATATTGTATTGGGCAATTTGGTAATTAAGTAACATAAATGTGATACCCTATGGTGGGTGTTACATTAGTTGGTATCAGAGCCCAAGTTAGAGTCTTTTGGGTTTGTGGTTAGGTCTGTCTTGTAATGTTGTGTGATTCTTTGTGACTAGTTTCCGAAAGGAAATAATATTGTTTGAAAGATTGACCTTAAATCTTCTTTGTGTTGTCCAGTTTGAATTAAGAGAAAATGTAATGGCTGGACGAGGAAGAGGATGCGTAAATACTAGAGCAGGCATTGGAAATGTTGGCGACGACAACCAGAACATGGTTGCAGCGGTAGCAGCAATGCAACAGATGGCTGATGTCATTGTGCAGCAAAACCAAAGGGCGACTGAGGACGCTCAAAGTTTTTCAGAATTCCATAGGAATAATCCTCCAAAGTTTCATGGAGAATTTGACCCAGAGAAAGCTGATCTGTGGATCAAAGAACTAGAAAATATATTTGAAGGTATAGGTTGTACCGATGAATGGAAGCTTACTTTTGCGACTTTTGTGCTAGTAAGAGATGGAGAAGACTGGTGGGCCGGAGCCCGAAGATTGATACAAGCTGAGGGAAGAGTTATGACATGGCAGCTCTTTAAGCAGAAATTTATAGGGAAGTATTTCCCAGCTACTGTTCGACATGCTAAGGAAACGGAATTCCTTAGTTTGAGACAAGGGGTGATGTATGTAAGTGAGTATGCTGCAAAATTCGAAAGCTTGTTTAAGTTTTCAAGGTATTTTCAGATGCACCTGGACAAGGAATGAAAGTGCAGAAAATTTGAAGAGGGATTGAAACTTGATATTAAGAGGGCAGTGGCAACTTTGGAAATTGATCAGTTTCCAGCATTATTCGACAAATGTCGAAAAGCTGAGGAAATTGATCATCAATGTGAGTCGAGGAATAGGAACTTTGGACCTACAAGGTTCCAAAGAGGAAAGGGTAGCGGTGGTAACCGTTATTAGTAGAAACCGTATGCCAGACCGGCAGGAGGTCAGACTCAACAACAATCTTTTGGGGGAAGTTCTGGGGGCAGCAAGACAAGTCAAGCTGGAACTTCTACGCTTAAATGCTTTAAGTGTGGAAAAGATCATCTAACTAAAGATTATCAACATAAAGGAGTCATCTATTATAGATAAGGAAAGCCTGGACATTTCTCCAGAGAATGTGATCAGCTAAAGGCGGAACCCTCGGTGGGGAATGTCCGTACTGCGAGGCCACAAGTGAGTGGTCGTGTATATACCATGAGCAGGGAGGAAGCCACAAAATCAGAGGACTTGATCATGGAGGAATGTGCCATCGAAGGTAATCCTTTAATAGTGTTATATGATTCGGGAGCAACATATTCTTTCATTGCATGTGATTGTATGGAGTGTTTAGGATTGTCTATGACTGCATTACCTTATGATTTAAGTGTTTCTACTCCTACTGATAAGCCTGTAGGTACTTCAAAAGTATGTTTGAATTGCCCTGTCTGTGTTAGGGATAGAATCTTTTATGCGGACTTGATATGTTTGCCTCTTTCCAAGATTAATGTAATCTTAGGAATGGATTAGTTATCTTCTAACCATATCCTAATAGATTGTTCTAGTAAGACACTAGTTTTTCCAGAGGCTAAGGATTCTAGATTCCTAATGGCCACTTAAGTAGAAGAGTGTTTGAAGGAAGGAGATCAGGGGTACTTATTGATATCTTCTTTGGAGGTTCAATGTAAAGATGTCTTGAAGGATATTTTCATCGTTAATGAATTTCTTGAAGTATTTCCTGAAGATATACTTGGACTACCGCCAGAAAGAGAAATCGAGTTTGCTATTGATCTAGTGCCTGGAGCTGGATCGATATCTATGGTACCCTACAGGATGGAACCAACAGAGTTGGCAGAGCTCAAGAAACAGTTGGAGGAGTTGTTAGAAAAGCAGTTCGTGAGACCTAGTGTGTTACCATGGGGAGCTCCAATATTGTTGGTTAAGAAGAAGGATGGGACTTCTCGTCTATGTGTTGACTACTGACAATTGAACAAAATTACAATCAAGAATAAATATCTGCTTCCAAGAATTGACGATTTGATGGATCAATTGCGAGGAGCCGCAATATTTTCCAAGATTGATTTACGTTCTAGTTATCACCAAATTTGTGTGAAGGTGGAAGATATTCCCAAAACTGCATTTCGAACGCGTTATGGACATTACGAGTACCAAGTAATGTCGTTTGGTGTGATGACTGCACCAGCCATATTCATGGACTTCATGAACAGGATTTTCCATTCGTGCTTGGGCAAGTTTGTTGGTGTCTTTATTGATGACATTTTAATCTATTCTTGAAGTCAGGAGGAACATGTTGAGCATCTCAAAGTGGTTCTCCAAATCTTGAAAGAGAATAAGTTGTATACAAAATTGTCGAAATGTGAATTTTGGCTAAGCGAAGTTCAATTTTTGGGACATGTGATATCAGAGGAAGGAATTGAAGTTGATGCTTCAAAGGTGGAGACGATTATTGAAAGGGAAAGGCTGAAGACTGTATCGAAAATCTGAAGTTTTATAGGATTAGCCAGTTACTATCGATGGTTTATTGAGGGGTTTTCCAAGATAGCAAGACCTCTTACCCAGCTTACACGAAAGAATCAACCACTTGCATGGACTGATGCATGTGAAGAAAGTTTTCAGGAATTGAAAAGATGACTGACTACTTCACCAGTATTGATTCTACCTGATCCGAACGAACCTTCCAAAGTATATTGCGATGCTTCATATTAAGGATTGGGCTGTGTACTTATGTAGAACCGTAAGGTTGTGGCATATGCTTCAAGGAAGTTGAAAGTGCATAAGAGGAATTATCCAACTCATGATTTGGAATTGGCAGCTGTAGTGTTTGCATTGAAAGTGTGGAGACATTTTCTCTATGGCGCAACGTTCACTATTTTTAGTGATCATAAAAACCTGAAGTACTTGTTGTAACGCCCCAATTTTTAGAAAATATTCTGAATGTACTGTTTTCTGTTTTTCATGCTTTTGTATGAATGACCGCTGTGTCCCTGTTTTTCTATTCTTGAATTTTGTATGAAAACAATTTCGATAATACAGGTTCAAATTTTATTTGATCGTTTTACGTAATTTGCTTGAGACGGTCAAATAAAAATTTTTAGAGCTCTTGTATTAATTTTTCTGAAAGATATACTGACTAAATAATCTTTGCTTTGGATATTTTATTTGAACGTTTTGGATAATTACCTACGTTGTGGGAAAAAATGGGGAAATGACCGTTACGTCCCGAACGTCTTGTTTTCTCTGTTTTTGTCTGTTTTTAATTGTTTTCTTCTTGATTTAATGTCGAGAAAATACGTACTGTGATTTTATATGAACTTTTTGCGTGATTTGCTCGAGGGAAAATAATATATTCGGTAGGAAAATCTTATTTGATTATTTAGAATTGGGGGATCTTACTTAACTTAGATTCTGAATGAGACTAAAAATAATCTTTTAATTTTTAGGATTTAAGCTGTCAATAAAATAATTTTATATTATTATAATATTATTTTATTAGTCAGTATGTTTTAGTGACAGTGGACCCGAAATATTTTGCGGGACCCACAATTAGCGGAACGGTTAGATCGGTAGCTTAATTAATCACCGTAGGCTTTGTAGAACTTTCGAGCAGTGACTCGGCTAGTGACTCGGAGAAAATTAAATACACAGTGTGTGACTCGGCATGTGAGTCACCATAAGCTAACCAATGAGAAGAAGGCTTGCTCACCAAGGCTTAATCTTAGCCTTTGATTCATCCAATGGCTTGGATGAAGCCAAGCAAGGTGCCCACCTTGCACCCCACTTGAAGTCCACGGCCAAGAGGCCTTTGGTGACCAAAATATCACTTTGTCTTCATCACTTTCTCTCTTCTCTCTCATCAAGAACCCTAGCCATCATTCTTGCCCATTTTCTCCACCATATTCGGCCAAGACACAAACTACACCATCCAACCATCCAAAAATTTTTCTAACCAAGTTTCCTTAATCTAAACACCATTCTAAGAACCTTTGTAGTTGGGAGTTTCTTCAAATTCTTCCATCTAAGGCTTGGAAACCAACCTTGGAAGTTTTACCTAGAAGGTGAAATTTCATACTTTTCTTTTCTCTCTTCTTTTTCAAAGTTCTAAGCCATGATTTTTCCATGGTTTAGCTTCTTTTCATGGTTAGTAACATGTAGGTTTTGTTTGAAAATTTTAGGTGTTTGGTGGAGTGAAAACCGTGACCTAAGGAGGTGAGAAAGCAAGTTTTGTCTTCATTTAAGGTAAGAGGAAGACAATTCTTATCATCCCTTGATGGTGGTAAGAAGATGGAGTTATTTGTGATGTTGTAGAATCCATAAGGATTCGGTGGTCATGTGTTATTTATGTGTGTATTTGTTAATTTTTGTGGTTGCTAGTAGCTTAAGTGTTATTTGTTAGTAGCTTTCTTATTTGGTAATTGTAATAATCTTGCATGTCTAATAGCTTTTGAATGTATGTCTACAAGCTTAAATTTAGGTTGTATGTGTTAGAAAATATTTTGCATGTGTTAGAAATATTTTGCATATGTTAGAAATATAATGCATGTGTTAGAAATTGTATGATAAGTCATAGGATGTGATTAACATGTGTAAGTTTGCATGAGTGTTCCAAAGAACACAATCCAATAGCTCACGGCAATGACAAGTTTGGAGGACCAAAATGTTCTCTTGATTTTTCCTAAAGTGTAGCTTAATTAACCTAGGAGAATCAAGAAAGTTTCTAATTGAATTGATCAAAGAAAAATGCATTTAGAAATCAAATGGTACAAACTTAGTATTTTGGGCCAATATGCCTAAAGGATTAAATTGAATATAGATAACTATTTTCTAAAATGATTTAATGAACTTAGACTATAGAATACATTTTAAAAAGGTGAAAGACATTTTGGAAATCAAATGTAAAAGTTTTATAAAATTTCGGCCAACATGCCACTATAGGAATTCATGATTTTAAAAAACTTGTTTCTAAACCTTTTTCAATTAAAAAGAAACAAATACAAGTTAAGAAGAAATTTTCTATAATAATTTATGAAGGAACCAATTGATTAGAAGTAAATCTAAAGGGTTAAAATTCATAATTTTATCATTAGGAAGAAATCTGATAATGTTAAGAAATTTTCTAACATATAGCTCACTTTTGGTTTTGAAGCATGTTAGAGATTTCAAAAAGAATTTAATGAAATGGTTAAAAAAAAATTAGGTAAACAGAAATTTTATGGAAAAAATTAGAAAACCATTATTATAAGTTTCCAAACAAAATCTTGTCAATTTTTAGTAAAAATGAACCTATAAGATAGTCAAAATATCCTAATGACAAGTTATACGGTATGAAAAATTATTCTACGTAATTTAAAGGTACTAAATATTATTTCTATCTGTTTAAACGGTAATTTTAAAGGCATTCGAATAAGAAAATGATTTAAAAATCCTACGCGATTGAGAAAACGAATTAAAAATGCTACGCGATTTTAAAAACGAGAAAAATATTTTTACCCGATTTTTAAACGTTTGTAAAAACGACGAGATTTCAAAAACGCGATAAAATTTCTACGCGATTGAACGTTACCGTATTTATTTTTTCGCATGTCGGGAAAACGTGAACCCGTGGGTTTTTTGAGGTTATTTTCTTTGTCGGGAAAAAGTGAACCGTCTGAGGCTTTACGCCATTGAGGGCATATATTTCTATCTTAAGGGCATTTTCGTAATTTCATATATTTGGAATTATGTTTTGTCTTTATGCCAATTTTTGGTGTTTTGGGTTGACGAGGCGAATTACATCGTGTTGTCGATGCGATAAGTGTAGTGTTGTTTATTGTTCTAATAAACTTGGAGACTTTAGTGTACGGGATCCACATGTGGACGATTGGTAGCTCCATTGTGCAGTGGTAGTAAACCGATAGCACATTAATGTACTCGACATTCACTATATTTAATCGAGGTTTGTAAAGTCTAGTAGTACATTGCCTATAGTGCCACAACGGAGAGTGTGAACTATACTACGCTGGATGGTAGATTCCCGGTGTCGTAGGCTATTGACGCAACGTGTGATCGCGTAATAGTTGGTTGGGCAGCCGTGGTACTAATAGATTTTGCAAGTCATTCTCTCGATATCTGTTTGGGTTTAGCTCCATGGAGTAGGGTTGTGTTTTGGTGTATTTGAGTATATCTTGGATATTATCCCATTTTCTCTATTTATCTTTATTTGGTAACGTCTTGGATATTTTTACATTTTCTCTATTTATATTTATCGATAATTTTTATGTTAGTTGTCTATTTCTTATCTTATCTTATCGTGAGATTGATTTATCGTGTGATTTTCTTTATTTGTGATCTGTCTATGATGTTACGAAACCCTAGGATATTTAATATGTATTCTTGTTATAGCTTCTTCATATTGTATAAAGCGTGTAATTGTTATTTGTCGTCTTCTTATTTGCCATGTTGTGATGGTTTTATGTTGTCTTACCTCTTTATTTATGTGTCTATTGTCTATTTATTTTATGCGGTAAAGAGTTTGAAGAGGAAGAAGAGGAACAACCTCTTGAGATCGTGTACCACGAGGAAGAGGGAGATCAATGACCGACCAGATCGATCGGTTTACGAGCAAGAACCATCCGATCATCCATACCCTCTGGATTGATTGTGTAGGGGATGGCGACGCTTTGCATTTTTGGGATTTGTAGAGCTGGTATTCCATGGAGGTGATCGGCTTGGCATTTGCGAGGAGATCGTGCTTACATTACCTATCTTTGGACGTATGGCTGTGATTCTACGCCATCGGTTTGATGGAGATCCGATTTCGACGACGACGCTTTTTCGCACTTAGAGTTACCCTTATCCATTAGGCGTTATTGGGGTCTTGCTGAAAACCACGAGCCTAGTGAGATAAGCATCGTGTCGACTAGCGCGATCCCGTTATCGCCGTGTGTCGAGACATCGAGGATATTTATCTCGATGATCATTTTCACAAGAGTGATCCATCGGAGGAGTAGATAATCATGATGTTTTTTGGCGCGCGTCGGTATGTACGTATATATTAACTCTTTTATTGCTTTCTTTCTTGTTTTTGTTTAAATAGTTGTAGTCTTAGTTGTAAATTATATGTACAGATTTATAACTTAACCATATGTATATTATTAGTGATGATGTTTTTTTTTATTTCGTATTTTCCGTATTATCTTTTAATTACATATTTAAATCTATCAAAATTATTTTTACAACCCGTAATAATTTTAACAAATATTCCGCAACTTGGGTAGATTTTATTTCTATTTATTTTATTTTCTTTTATGTGTGACATCCTCCAAAGGGTGTTACATTAGTTAATATCGAGCCCAAGTTAGAGTCTTTTGGGGTTGTGGTTGGGTCTGTTTTTGTTTGTCTTTGTGTGATTCTCTGTGATCTTTGTGATTTATATCCTTTTGGAAATATCTTAAAGGATGTATCGACTTTGTTTTGTTATGTTTGAAGAAAGGAGATGGCTGGTCGAGGCGGAGGACGTGCTAACGTAAATCGAGATGAGGACCGATGTTGGTTCTTCTTGAGGCTATGCGGCGGATGGTGAAGTGATTACTCGACAAAATTTGAGAAGCGACCCAACAACAAGATGCTACGACAGATGCCCTAAATTTATCTGAATTTAGGCGTCATAATCCGCCACAATTTAGAGGCGAGGTGGATCCGGAGAAAGCGAGTCGGTGGATGCAAGATTTAGAGAGAATATTCGAGGGGATGAGATGTCCGAGATGAAAGAAAGTGACTTATCTTTGTTTTCATGCTTTGAGAGGAGATGCGAGAACATTGGTGGAGAGGAATCCGCCGAGTGTTGCAAGTGAAGGGGCCCGAGATCACTTGGGAAGTGTTTTCTAATACTTTTACGGATAAATATTTTCTGCGAGTGCTAGGCATGCCAAGGAAATGGAATTTCTTGGGTTGCGACGAGGAATATGACGGTGAATGAGTATGCCACAAAATTTGAGAGTTTATCTCAATTCTCGGATTATGCTCGAGACACGACAAGATGATGTGTGGAGATGCGGGAAGTTTGAATCGGGTTTAAGGGTGGAACTGAAACGAGGAGTGGTATCTTTGAGGATGACTCAGTTTCATGCGTTGGTGGATGCGTGTGCTCGACTTGAAGAGTTGGAGCCATCTAGAGATCGAGAGGAATCGGAATTTTGGACCGACAAGGTTCCGGAGAGGTGGAGGTAGTAATGCAAATCGGTTTCGGCGTAAAGCGTATATCGGGCCAACGGAAGTCAATCTCGGCGACCATCTGTTGGTGGAAGTGCAAGTGGTAGTGGAGCTGGACGGAGGGTGGCGTTTACGCCAACGTGTTTTAAGTGCGGGAAGAAAGGTCATATTTCTCTCGAGTGTACGATTAAAGGTACGGTTTGTTTCAATTGTAAACAACACAGGGCACATAGCAAAGGATTGTCCACAGTAGGGAGAAAACCTGTACATTCGGTATGTTAAAGCTAATCAGCAAAAATCTGGAAGTACTCAACCGAGATCGGAGGACGAGTATATACAATGGTGGGATCTGAGATTTCTAAGTCTGATGATCTTATTCAGGGAGAAGGAGACATTGGAGGTAATCTTCTGACTGTCTTGTATGATTCGGGTGCTACACACTCTTTTATTGCATATGATTGTGTGGAAAGGTTGAAGTTGCCTATGTCTTCTCTGAATGTTATGTTGAATGTATCTACACCAACTGCTAAACCTGTAGTTACTTCTAAGATTTGTTTGGATTGTCCAATTGTTGTGAAGGACCGTTTGTTTTTGGTCGATTTGATTTGTTTGCCTCTCATTGAGATAGATGTAATCTTAGGGATGGACTGGTTATGTTCTAACCATATCCTCATAGATTGTGCAAAGAAAACTATAGTTTTTCCTAAGGAAGAAGAGTCGGATTCTTAAGCTTTTGTTAAAGTCAAATCTTTATTGAGAGATGGAGCGCGGGGATATACGGTATTATCTTCTCTAGAAGTTAAGAATGAGAAGGATGTAAATACTATTCCTGTTGTCAACGAATTTCGGATGTTTTCTGAAGATGTACACAGTTTCTGCTTTGAGCGGGAGATCGAATTCTCAATTGATTTAGTACAGGGAACAGGGTCCTATCTCAATTGCACCATATCGTATGTCGCCGGTAGAGTTGGAGGAGCTGAAAAAGCAATTGGTGGAACTTGTTGGAGAAAGAATTTGTACGACCTAGTGTTTCCCATGGGGTGCACCAAGACTTTTGGTCAAGAAGAAGGATGGAACGTCGCGACTTTGTGTGGACTATCGGCAATGAACAAGGTGACTGTCAAGAATAAATATCCGCTTCCAAGAATCGACGATTTGATGGATCAATTGAGAGGAGTGTGATATTTTCCAAGATAGATCTACGATCGGGTTATCACCAAATTCGTGTGAAAGGGGAGGATGTGCCGAAAACGCTTTTCGAACTCGTTATGGACATTATGAGTATCGGGGGTAATGCCATTCGGGGTGACGAATGCTCTGCTATATTTATGGATTATATGAACAGGATATTCCGTCCGTATCTAGACAGTTGTCGTTGTCTTTATCGATGACATTCGATCTATTCTAGATCGAAGGAAGAGCATCTTGAACATCTAAGTGTTATTCTTCGATTTTGAGGGAGAAACAGTTGTATGCGAAGTTGTCTAAGTGTGAGTTCTGGTTAGAAGAAGTTCAATTTCTTGGTCACGTAATTTCTAAAGAAGGTATAGCGGTGGACCCATCGAAAGTGGAGACTTGTTTTACAATGGGAGAGACCTAAGACGGTAACGGAAGTTCGAAGTTTTGTTGGACTTGCTGGTTATTATCGGAGATTTATCGAAGGTTTTTCCAAGATTGTTGGACCGCTTACACAACTAACGAGGAAAAGTCAAGCTTTCGAATGGACGGAAGAGCGTGAAGCTAGTTTTCAAGAGTTGAAGAAGAGGTTAACAACTGCGCCGGTGTTAATCCTACCAGATTCGACGAAATCTTTCGATGTGTATTGTGACGCTTCTTATCAAGGACTAGGATGTGTGTTGATGCAAGACCGGAACGTGGTGGCGTATGCTTCTCGACAATTGAAGGTTCATGAGAAGAATTATCCTACGCATGATTTGGAATTGGCTGCGGTGGTTTTTGCTTTGAAGATATGGAGACACTTTCTCTGGAGCAACGTTCAACATTTTCAGTGATCACAAGAGTTTAAAGTACTTGTACGACCAGAAGGAGCTGAATATGAGGCAGCGAAGGTGGTTAGAATTTCTGAACGATTACGATTTTCAACTTTTATACCATCCTGGTAAGGCGAATGTCGTGGCCGATGCTTTGAGCAGGAAAATTATTAGTGTTTCTGCTCTAATGATCAAGGAAAAGGAACTCATTGAACAGTTTAGAGATGAGTGGTCATTTGTTGAGTTGAAACCGGGGAAGATCTGTATTAACATGGTTACTATCTCAAGCGAGCTGATGGAAGACATAAAAGAAAAGCAAAATGCCGATAAATTTTTGCAAAGAATGAGGGAGCAAATGAAGCAAGGCGAGACACTAGAGTTCAAGGAAGGAACTGATGGAATTCTGAGATTTCGGGGTAGAGTCTGTGTTCCTCGTGCCGAGAACCGAGAAGATATATTGTGAAACATGCCCATACTAGTCTGTTGAGTATGCATCCAGGGCATAACAAAGATGTATCAAGACTTGAAGAAGTTATTCTGGTGGCATGGAATGAAGGGTGATGTAGTTAGATGCGTGTCAACTTGCCTAGTTTGTCAAAAGTCGAAAGTTGAACACCAAAGACCAGCTGGGATGTTACAACCATTATCGATTCCCGAGAATGGAAATGGGACAGCATTTCTATGGATTTCGTTCTTGGTTTGCCAAAGACAAGGAGAGGTCATGACGCAATATGGGTTATAGTCGATAGACTTACGAAATCGGCTCATTTCTTACCGATCAATATCAAATATTCATTGGAAAGATTAACCCGAGTTGTACATCGGTGAAATTGTCGGACTACATGGTGTACCGAGCAAGTATAATTTCGACGTGAGATCAGAGGTTTACGTCAAGATTTTGGCGAAGTCTACAAGAAGCTATGGGAACTAAGTTACGGCGAGTTCGGCGTATCATCCGCGGTGACGGTCAAACCGAAAGAACTATACGATCTTTGGAGGATTTATTGCGTGCTTGTGTTTTGGAACAACGGGGAAGTTGGGATGAATTTTTATCTTTGATAGAATTCACCTACAACAATAGTTTTCACGCAAGCATCGGAATGGCACCTTATGAAGCATTGTATGGAAGACGATGTCGAACGCCGTTATCTTTGGTATCAAGATGGAGAAAGTATGATTGTTGGATAGGAGCTTGTACACAAAAACTACGGATAAAGTCAAGATGATACAAGAAAAGATGAGGACGACGCAAAGCGGACAAAAGAGTTACGCGGATAGCGAAGACGACCTCTTGAAATTGAGGAGGGTGAGCATGTGTTTACGAGAGTTACTCCTACGGCCGTGTCGGAAGGGTAATTAAGTCTAAGAAGCTTACTCCTAAATTCATTGGACCATATCAGTTATCCGACGTATAGGTCCTGTAGCATATCAGATTGCTTTGCCGCCTTTCCTATCCAATTTGCATGACGTGTTTCATGTGTCTCAGTTACGGAAGTATATGCCAGATCCGACACATGTTATACAACCAGATGACGTGCAATTAAAGGAGAATTTGACTTACGAAACTTTACCTGTCAGGATAGAGGACAGAAAGGTAAAGCAACTTCGAGGGAAGATGATCGAGCTGGTGAAGGTTATATGGAATGATGTGACGGGTGAAGCTACTTGGGAACTGGAAGATAAAATGAAGGATCAGTATCCTCATTTGTTCGGATAAACATCAAATTTCGAGGACGAAATTTTTATTTGTTGGGGAGTGTTGTAACGCCCCAATTTTTAGAAAATATTCTGAATGTATCTTGTTTTCTGTTTTTCATGCTTTTGTATGAATGACCGCCGTGTCCCTGTTTTTCTATTCTTGAATTTTGTATGAAAACAATTTCGATAATACTGAGTTCAAATTTTATTTGATCGTTTTACGTAATTTGCTTGAGACGGTCAAATAAAAATTTTTCTGAGCTTCTGTATTAATTTTTCTGAAAGATATCCAACTAAATAATACTGCTGGATATTTTATTTGAACGTTTTGGATAATTACCTACGTTGTGGGAAAAAATGGGGAAATGACCGTTACGTCCCGAACGTACTGTTTTCTCTGTTTTTGTCTGTTTTTAATTGTTTTCTTCTTGATTTAATGCCAGAAAATACTGTCTGTGATTTTATATGAACTTTTTGCGTGATTTGCTCCGAGGCAGGAAAATAATATATTCCGGGCCGGGGAAAATCTTATTTGATTATTTAGAATTGGGGGATCTTACTTAACCCGATTCTGAATGAGACTAAAAATAATCTTTTAATTTTTAGGATTTAACTGTCCAATAAAATAATTTTATATTATTATAATATTATTTTATTAGTCAGTATGTTTTAGTGACAGTGGACCCTAAATATTTTGCGGGACCCACAATTAGCGAAACAGTTAGATCGGTAGCAATTAATCACCGTAGGCTTGTAGAACTTTCGAACAGTGACTCGACTAGTGACTCGGTGAGAAAATTAAATACACAAGTGTGACTCGGCATGTGAGTCACCATAAGCTAACCAATGAGAAGAAGGCTTGCTCACCAAGGCTTAATCTTAGCCTTTGATTCATCCAATGGCTTGGATGAAGCCAAGCAAGGTGCCCACCTTGCACCCCACTTGAAGTCCACGGCCAAGAGGCCTTTGGTGACCAAAATATCACTTTGTCTTCATCACTTTCTCTCTTCTCTCTCATCAAGAACCCTAGCCACCATTCTTGCCCATTTTCTCCACCATATTCGGCCAAGACACAAACTACACCATCCAACCATCCAAAAATTTTTCTAACCAAGTTTCCTTAATCTAAACACCATTCTAAGAACCTTTGTAGTTGGGAGTTTCTTCAAATTCTTCCATCTAAGGCTTGGAAACCAACCTTGGAAGTTTTACCTAGAAGGTGAAATTTCATACTTTTCTTTTCTCTCTTCTTTTTCAAAGTTCTAAGCCATGATTTTTCCATGGTTTAGCTTCTTTTCATGGTTAGTAACATGTAGGTTTTGTTTGAAAATTTTAGGTGTTTGGTGGAGTGAAAACCGTGACCTAAGGAGGTGAGAAAGCAAGTTTTTGTCTTCATTTAAGGTAAGAGGAAGACAATTCTTATCATCCTTGATGGTGGTAAGAAGATGGAGTTATTTGTGATGTTGTAGAATCCATAAGGATTCGGTGGTCATGTGTTATTTATGTGTGTATTTGTTAATTTTTGTGGTTGCTAGTAGCTTAAGTGTTATTTGTTAGTAGCTTTCTTATTTGGTAATTGTAATAATCTTGCATGTCTAATAGCTTTGAATGTATGTCTACAAGCTTAAATTTAGGTTGTATGTGTTAGAAAATATTTTGCATGTGTTAGAAATATTTTGCATATGTTAGAAATATAATGCATGTGTTAGAAATTGTATGATAAGTCATAGGATGTGATTAACATGTGTAAGTTTGCATGAGTGTTCCAAAGAACACAATCCAATAGCTCACGGCAATGACAAGTTTGGAGGACCAAAATGTTCTCTTGATTTTTCCTAAAGTGTAGCTTAATTAACCTAGGAGAATCAAGAAAGTTTCTAATTGAATTGATCAAAGAAAAATGCATTTAGAAATCAAATGGTACAAACTTAGTATTTTGGGCCAATATGCCTAAAGGATTAAATTGAATATAGATAACTATTTTCTAAAATGATTTAATGAACTTAGACTATAGAATACATTTTAAAAGGTGAAAGACATTTTGGAAATCAAATGTAAAAGTTTTATAAAATTTCGGCCAACATGCCACTATAGGAATTCATGATTTTAAAAAAACTTGTTTCTAAACCTTTTTCAATTAAAAAGAAACAAATACAAGTTAAGAAGAAATTTTCTATAATAATTTATGAAGGAACCAATTGATTAGAAGTAAATCTAAAGGGTTAAAATTCATAATTTTATCATTAGGAAGGAAATACAGTAATGTTAAGAAATTTTCTAACATATAGCTCACTTTTGGTTTTGAAGCATGTTAGAGATTTCAAAAAGAATTTAATGAAATGGTTAAAAAAAAAATTAGGTAAACAGAAATTTTATGGAAAAAAATTAGAAAACCATTATTATAAGTTTCCAAACAAAATACTGTCAATTTTTAGTAAAAATGAACCTATAAGATAGTCAAAATATCCTAATGACAGTATACGGTATGAAAAATTATTCTACGTAATTTAAAGGTACTAAATATTATTTCTATCTGTTTAAACAGTAATTTTAAAGGCATTCGAATAAGAAAATGATTTAAAAATCCTACGCGATTGAGAAAACGAATTAATAAAATGCTACGCGATTTTAAAAACAGAAAAAATATTTTTACCCGATTTTTAAACGTTTGTAAAAACGCACGAGATTTCAAAAACGCGATAAAATTTCTACGCGATTGAACGTTACTACCGTATTTATTTTTATTTGTCGGAAAACGTGAACCCGTACGAGGTTTTGAGGTTATTTTCTTTGTCGGGAAAAAGTGAACCCGTCTGTGGCTTTACGCCATTGAGGGCATATATTTCTATCTTAAGGGCATTTTCGTAATTTCATATATTTGGAATTATGTTTTGTCTTTATGCCAATTTTTGGTGTTTTGGGTTGACGAGACGAATTACATCGTGTTGTCGATGCGATAAGTGTAGTGTTGTTTATTGTTCTAATAAACTTGGAGACTTTAGTGTACGGGATCCCACATGTGGACGGAGTTGGTAGCTCCATTGGCCGTGGTAAACCGATAGCACATTAATGTACTCGACATTCACTATATTTAATCGAGGTTTGTAAAGTCTAGTAGTACATTGCCTATAGTGCCACAACGGGAGATCAGAACTATACTACGCTGGATGGTAGATTCCCGTGTCGTAGGCTATTGACGCAACGTGTGATCGCGTAATAGTTGGTTGGGCAGCCGTGGTACTAATAGATTTTGCAAGTCATTCTCTCTCGATATCTCGTTTGGGTTTAGCTCCATGGAGTAGGGTTGTGTTTTGGTGTATTTGAGTATATCTTGGATATTATCCCATTTTTCTCATTTATCTTTATTTGGTAACGTCTTGGATATTTTTACATTTTCTCTATTTATATTTATCTGATAATTTTTATGTTAGTTGTCTATTTCTTATCTTATCTTATCTGTGAGATTGATTTATCTGTGTGATTTTCTTTATTTGTGATCTGTCTATGATGTTCTGAAACCCTAGGATATTTAATATGTATTACTGTTATAGCTTCTTCATATTGTATAAACTGTGTAATTGTTATTTGTCGTCTTCTTATTTGCCATGTTGTGATGGTTTTATGTTGTCTTACCTCTTTATTGTATGTGTCTATTGTCTATTTATTTTATGCGGTAAAGAGTTTGAAGAGGAAGAAGAGGAACAGCCTCTTGAGATCGTGTACCATGAGGAAGAGGGAGATCGGCCAGACCGAACGATCGGTTTACGAGCAAGAACCATCCGATCATCCATACCCTCTGGATTGATTGTGTAGGGGATGGCGGCCTTTTGCATTTTTGGGATTTGTAGAGCTGGTATTCCATGGAGGTGATCCGGCTTGGCATTTGCGAGGAGATCGTGCTTCATTACCTATCTTTGGACGTATGACCGTGATTCTACGCCATCGGTTTGATGGAGATCCGATTTCGACGACGACGCTTTTTCTCGCACTTAGAGTTACCCTTATCCATTAGGCGTTATTGGGGTGCTTGAAAACCCGAGCCTAGTGAGATAAGGATCGTGTCGACCGCGCGATCCCGTTATCGCCGTGTGTGTCGAGACATCGAGGATATTTATCTCGATGATCATTTTCACACCGAGAGTGATCCATCGGAGGAGTAGATAATCATGATGTTTTTTTTTTTGAAGGCGCGTCGTCGTATGTACGTATATATTAACTCTTTTATTGCTTTCTTTCTTGTTTTTGTTTAAATAGTTGTAGTCTTAGTTGTAAATTATATGTACGGTTTATAACTTAACCATATGTATATTATTAGTGATGATGTTTTTTTTTATTTCGTATTTTCCGTATTATCTTTTAATTACATATTTCTGTCTATCAAGAATTATTTTTACAACCCGTAATAATTTTAACAAATATTCCGCAACTTGGGTAGATTTTATTTCTATTTATTTTATTTTCTTTTATGTGTGACATCCTCCAAAGGGGTGTTACACTTGTCTGACCAAAAAGAGTTGAACATGAGGCAAAGGCATTGGCTAGTATTTCTGAAGGACTATGATTTTGAATTGCAGTATCATCCCAGGAAGGCGAATGTCATAGCGGATGCTTTAAGTAGGAAAATGCTTAATGTTTCTTGTAACACCCTGGAAAAACATGTTAGGCTTGTATATGGATACGGAGGTAGTCTAATACTTGCTTAACATGTCTGTTAAGTTTTGTGACTTTCTGAGCACGTTTAGGCACTTTGCTACAACGCTATGTGTGGAAAATAACTGTTTTTATCTCCGGAAGTGGCTTAAATTGCTTAATTTGTGGAAATAAATGTGGAGAGTTTATTTCCAGGTCACAAATGTGTGAACTGTGCTACAGTTAAAATTTGAGATTTATCAGGGTTAGTTTGGTATTTTTAAGCATATTGGTTGTGTGTTTTAATACTGGATTGATGGCTAGCAGATATGAAAAAAATATGAAAATGATAAAAATAGATTTTTAATGAATCATATGATTTATTTTAAGTCTGTTGGAGGTTAGAGAACTGGATTTGGTGAAGTCTAAATGTTCTTAGTAGATATAAGTTTCAGTATGGTTTTAGGGGCAAAATGGACTTTTCTTCCTATTTCTCCCTATTAACTCTCGGTTGAGAGGGGGAGGAGAGGCAAAAACGAAAAGAAAGAAAAGAGAAAAGAGAGAGAGAAAAGGAAGAAGGAAGGAGAAGGAAGAGGAAGAAGGAGGAGGAATCAAGTGGAGCTTGGATCTTCCATGACTCATCCTTGGCTTCATCTTCATCTTGTTTACAAGAGGTAGGGGGTTTTCTACTCATCTTCTTCTATGTTTATCATTTTCACCATAATTGTACCTTTGGTGCTTAAAGGGTCAAAACGAGATACAGATATGTTTTATGAGATTTTTTTACTTGGATGAGTTATAAGTAGTGTTTATGACTTGTTCCTGCTAAGAGTTTGGATTAGAAACTAGAATCTAGCCATTTGGACCTAAAAGGTGTAAAGTGTGGATTTTAGGGTTTTAATGAAAGGTTTAGTGTTTTGATCCAATTTTGATGAAATCAATTAGTGTTTTATGTTTCCTTCATGTTAGTAAACTTGTTAGGAACCGTAAATCAATTAGAAACTGAGTTGGAGTGGCCAAAATGAAACAGTGTTTCGCATTCTGCAGAATTTTCTGCAGAATTGTCACGCCTAGGCGTGATATTTCTATGCCTAGGCGTGGGTTGATCAGTTTTCAGCCCTGCGTGATAGAGAACCACGCCTAGGCGTGGTAAAACCAAGCCTAGGCGTGGACAGGACAACATTCAGACATCTTACATTGTTTGTTGCATAACTTGAGTTGTAGATATCGGAATGACCTGATTCTGGAGCCATTTGAAAGCTAAGACATAAGGCTTCATGTGGTATAAATTTTACAATCATTGAAGTTAGGATGTACTTCTGGTGCATTTATCAAAATTAGCTTTTTTAAGGGTATTTAATGACGTGAGAATGAGATAAATCAAAGTGATTTGCAATGCTATTTATGTGAGGTAATTAGGCATGGATATACATATGTATATTGTGAAATGTAAATTGAGAAAATGAGTTTCCATAAGTGTTAGAATTACTCATGTTTACTCTTTTGAGAGTGTTGAATTACTTTTAAGAGTATTTTGGATAAAATGGTTGTAAACTGAACTTGATGTGCATATAAATCAATTGTGGAACTAATTATGTGATGTAATTAGTAATTGTTATGCATGATAGGATTGTGAAACATTGTTGAGGTGAATGGTATACTCTTTATGTTTGTGTGTTGTTAAGGATGGATTTCCTTATCATTCTGAGGATGGACTTCTTCGCCGTTTTGAAGACCGTGTAGTTGATGCATTTCACTACCCGGAGTGTTATTTTCTGGATGGACTTCCGGTGCTTGTCCAAGGTTATGGATGTGACTTCCATTACTTTGTTCAGGACTCATGCATTCATGACATTACCAAGGACTTGGTATCATGCATTATTCACTTCATACTTAAGTTATTGCATAGGCATATACATTAGACATACCTTGGCATAACATGGCAATTGTATGGGTGGTTGCTATCATGACATAAACTCATAAACATTGCAATTGTATGGGCAATTACGTGTCTCTGAGATGGAGATGTTGTTATTGCGTGTCTCTGAGATGGAGATGTTGTTGTTGCATACTTCTGAGATGGGAGTGTTATTGTGCTTCTGTGATTGAAGAGTATTCATGATGCATGTAAATCAATTGTTATTGTAATTATTATAGGTAACTAGGGATTGTATGGTATAGTTTGACTAGTTGAGGTGTAATGCTCCTCCTAGTTGTTTGATGGGGTGAGATGCCTAATTGTAAAAGAGTAGTTGAAGATGGGCATTCCTTCTTTACTCTTGGCGATCCAGAGCAGTCGAGGTAGGGCGATGTCCTCACTACGTATGATGAGTAGTTGGGGTGGATTTATCCTCACTACGACTCATACATGCTTGATAATAGTATATGATTGTATGGGCGGTTGTATATTATTGTTGTTGGCTTCTGGGAATGAAGTGTAGTTTACTTCTGTGATGTGAAGTGTGATTTTATTAGTTGCATGTGGAAATGAGTTTTCTATACAACTTATAAAATGAGATTCTATTTCGGGAAGAGAAAGGACATGATTTTAGCTTTTGTCACCATTCTAGTAATATTGTGTTTTCACTTGATGTTTTTTTCCCGAAATAGCTGGAATGACTGTGATGGCATATTTTAACTGTGTGGAATACTTCTTATTGTGTAATCTGTATGATTGTATAAACTGCTGGTTTTGGAATACTTCTACTGAGATGTGATTTCTCACCCCGATTGTATTGCCATGTAAATCCAGGTACGAGTTCTTCAAAAAGAGAAGCAAGAGCTTGGAGTGCTTAGCTTAGTGTAGCTAGGTGATTTATTTTGAAATGATGTATATATGGTATTTATGAGGAATACTCTTGTGATGTAATATATATATACATTCATTAATGGCTCATATTTTCTTTATAATGTCGTTATGTTATATTGAAAATCGCATAGTTATTAAGTAGCAGGTCCGAATCTAGTGACTATAGTAGTATACTATGGTTATTAAATTCGGGATGTTACATAATGGTATCAGAGCAGTTCATCCTGTTGAGCCGTGGTATGGACTGACTATGCTTTGCCATGTTAGAAGTTTCTCTGGTGTTGTGTATTTCTTTGTCTCTTGCTTGAGATGTTGGAAAAGAATTGCATGGCTTGCTTTAGGTTGGATGTTAGTAGCTACTGTTACATGGTTACATGATATTGAGGATTGGCCTACTCAATATGTAATGTTCTATGTGAACAGGAAACTATGATTTCACCTAGGCGAACTAGGAGAATAGGAGTTCTTCTAGTGAGGGTCCAATTGGCATAACTGAACTCGTTAGGAATTGTTTGCATCTACACCCTTTGATGTGGTACCTCTAGTGTGAGTTGAGCCCATGGGTCAGACGAAAGGTTGTTGGATAAGGCTTGAAAGGATTATGGACAAGGCAGTCCATGTGTTTTATGGAAAACAGATTTCTTAGATAAAGAATATCTTATTTAGGTTTGGCTTGGGAGCTGGAGACCGGTATGAGACAGGATTGTCTTGAGTTAAGAATGATAAGTTAGATATCACTGTGGAAGGTGGGATTCCTTCGAGTGTGATGTCTGATGGAGATCTTGGAACCTTAGTTGTGAGAGACTAAGTGTTGATGGCTACTAATTTTGGGGACAAAATTCTAAAAAGGTGGGGAGAATGTAACACCATGGAAAAACATGTTAGGCTTGTATATGGATACGGAGGTAGCCTAATACTTGCTTAACATGTCTGTTAAGTTTTGTGACTTTCTGAGCACGTTTAGGCACTTTGCTGCAACGCTATGTGTGGAAAATAGTTGTTTTTAGCTCCGGAAGTGGCTTAAATTGCTTAATTTGTGGAAATAAATGTGGAGAGTTTATTTCCAGGTCACAAATGTGTGAACTGTGCTACAGTTAAAATTTGAGATTTATCAGGGTTAGTTTGGTATTTTTAAGCATACTGGTTGTGTGTTTTAATACTAGATTGACGGCCAGCAGATATGAAAAAAAAATGAAAATGATAAAAATAGATTTTTAATGAATCATATGATTTATTTTAAGTCTGTTGGAGGTTAGAGAACTAGATTTGGTGAAATCTAAATGTTCTTAGTAGATATAAGTTTCAGTATGGTTTTAGGGGCAAAATGGACTTTTCTTCCTATTTCTCCCTATTAACTCTCGGTTGAGAGGGGGAGGAGAGGCAAAAAACGAAAAGAAAGAAAAGAGAAAAGAGAGAGAGAAAAGGAAGAAGGAAGGAGAAGGAAGAGGAAGAAGGAGGAGGAATCAAGTGGAGCTTGGATCTTCCATGACTCATCCTTGGCTTCATCTTCATCTTGTTTACAAGAGGTAGGGGGTTTTCTACTCATCTTCTTCTATGTTTATCATTTTCACCATAATTGTACCTTTGGTGCTTAAAGGGTCAAAACGAGATATAGATATGTTTTATGAGATTTTCTTACTTGGATGAGTTATAAGTAGTGTTTATGACTTGTTCATGCTAAGAGTTTGGATTAGAAACTAGAATCTAGCCATTTGGACCTAAAAGGTGTAAAGTGTGGATTTTAGGGTTTTAATGAAAGGTTTAGTGTTTTGATCCAATTTTGATGAAATCAATTAGTGTTTTATGTTTCCTTCATGTTAGCAAACTTGTTAGGAACCCTAAATCAATTAGAAACTGAGTTGGAGTCGCCAAAATCCAAGATTTTGGCCAATGAAACAGTGTTTCGCATTCTGTAGAATTTTCTGCAGAATTGTCATGCCTAGGCGTGATATTTCCATGCCTAGGCATGGGTTGATCAGTTTTCAGCCCTGCGAGACAGAGAGAACCACGCCTAGGCGTGGTAAAACCAAGCCTAGGCATTGACAGGGCAACATTCAGACATCTTACATTGTTTGTTGCATAACTTGAGTTGTAGATATCGGAATGACTTGATTCTGGATCCATTTGAAAGCTAAGACATAAGGCTTCATGTGGTATAAATTTTAGAATCATTGAAGTTAGGATGTACTTCTGATGCATTTATCAAAATTAGCCTTTTTAAGGATATTTAATGACGTGAGAATGAGATGAATCAAAGTGATTTGTAATGCTATTTATGTGAGGTAATTAGGCATGGATATACATATGTATATTGTGAAATGTAAGTTGAGAAAATGAGTTTCCATAAGTGTTGGAATTACTCATGTTTACTCTTTTGAGAGTGTTGAATTACTTTTAAGAGTATCTTGGATAAAATGGTTGTAAACTGTACTTGATGTGCATATAAATCGATTGTGGAACAAATTATGTGATGTAATTAGTAATTGTTGTGCATGATAGGATTGTGAAACATAGTTGAGGTGAATGGTATACTCTTTATGTTTGTGTGTTGTTAAGGATGGATTTCCTTATAATTCTGAGGATGGACTTCCTCGCCGTTTTGAAAACCGTGTAGTTGATAGATTTCACAACCCGGAGTATTATTTTCTGGATGGACTTCCTGTGCTTGTGCAAGGTTATGGATGTGACTTCCATTACTTTGTTCAGGACTCATGCATTCATGACATTACCATGGACTTGGTATCATGCATTATTCACTTCATACTTAAGTTATTGCATAGGCATATACATTAGACATACCTTGGCATAACATGGCAATTGTATGGGCGGTTGCTATCATGACATAAACTCATAAACATTGCAATTGTATGGGCGATTACGTGTCTCTGAGATGGAGATGTTGTTATTGCGTGTCTCTGAGATGGAGATGTTGTTGTTGCGTACTTCTGAGATGGGAGTGTTATTGTGCTTCTGTGAATGAAGAGTATTCATGATGCATGTAAATCAATTGTTATCGTAATTATTATAGGTAACTAGGGATTGTATGGTATAGTTTGACTAGTTGAGGTGTAATGCTCCTCCTAGTTGTTTGATGGGGTGAGATGCCTAATTGTAAAAGAGTAGTTGAAGATGGGCATTCCTTTTTTACTCTTGGCGATCTAGAGCAGTCGAGGTAGGGCGATGTCCTCACTACGTATGATGAGTAGTTGGGGTGGATTTATCCTCACTACGACTCATACATGCTTGATAATAGTATATGATTGTATGGGCGATTGTATATTATTGTTGTTGGCTTCTGGGAATGAAGTGTAGTTTACTTCTGTGATGTGAAGTGTGATTTTATTAGTTGTATGTGGAAATGAGTTTTCTATACAACTTATAAAATGAGATTCTATTTCGGGAAGAAAAAGGACATGATTTTAGCTTTTGTCACAATTCTAGTAATATTGTGTTTTCACTTGATGTTTTTTTCCCGAAATAGCTGGAATGACTGTGATGGCATATTTTAACTGTGTGGAATACTTCTTATTGTGTAATCTGTATGATTGTATAAACTATTGGTTTTGGAATACTTCTACTGAGATGTGATTTCTCACCCCGATTGTATTTCCATGTAAATCCAGGTACGAGTTCTTCAAAAAGAGAAGCAAGAGCTTGGAGTGCTTAGCTTAGTGTAGCTAGGTGATTTATTTTGAAATGATGTATATATGGTATTTATGAGGAATACTCTTGTGATGTAATATATATATATATATACATTCATTAATGGCTCATATTTTCTTTATAATGTCATTATGTTATATTGAAAATCGCATAGTTATTAAGTAGCTGGTCCGAATCTAGTGACTATAGTAGTATACTATGGTTATTAAATTCGGGATGTTACATATTGGTATCAGAGCAGTTCATCCTGTTGAGCCGTGGTATGGACTGACTATGCTTTGCCACGTTAGAAGTTTCTCTAGTGTTGTGCATTTCTTTGTCTCTTGCTTGAGATGTTGGAAAAGAATTGCATGGCTTGCTTTAGGTTGGATGTTAGTAGCTACTGTTACATGGTTACATGATATTGATGATTGGCCTACTCAATATGTAATGTTCTATGTGAACAGGAAACTATGATTTCACCTAGGCGAACTAGGAGAATAGGAGTTCTTCTAGTGAGGGTCCAATTGGCATAACTGAACTCGTTAGGAATTGTTTGCATCTACACCCTTTGATGTGGTACCTCTAGTGTGAGTTGAGCCCATGGGTTAGATAAAAGGTTGTTGGATAAGGCTTGAAAGGATTATGGACAAGGCAGTCCATGTGTTTTGTGGAAAACTGATTTCTTAGGTAAAGAATATCTTATTTAGGTTTGGCTTGGGAGCTGGAGACTGATATGAGACAGGATTGTCTTGAGTTGAGAATGATAAGTTGGATATCACTGTGGAAGGTGGGATTCCTTCGAGTGTGATGTCTGATGGAGATCTTGGAACCTTAGTTGTGAGAGACTAAGTGTTGATGGCGAATGAATTTTGGGGACAAAATTCTAAAAAGGTGGGGAGAATGTAACACCCTGGAAAAACATGTTAGGCTTGTATATAGATACGGAGGTAGCCTAATACTTGCTTAACATGTCTGTTAAGTTTTGTGACTTTCTGAGCACATTTAGGCACTTTGCTGCAACGCTTTATGTGGAAAATAGCTGTTTTTAGCTCCGGAAGTGGCTTAAAATGCTTAATTTGTGGAAATAAATGTGGAGAGTTTATTTCTAAGTCACAAATGTGTGAACTGTGCTACAGTTAAAATTTTAGATTTATCAGGGTTAGTTTGGTATTTTTAAGCATACTAGTTGTGTGTTTTAATACCGAATTGACAACCAATAGATATGAAAAAAATATGAAAATGATAAAAATAGATTTTTAATGAATCATATGATTTATTTTAAGTCTGTTGGAGGTTAGAGAACTGGATTTAGTGAAATCTACATGTTCTTAGTAGATATAAGTTTCAGTATGGTTTTTGGGGCAAAATGGACTTTTCCTCCTATTTCTCCCTATTAAATCTCGGTTGAGAGGGGGAGGAGAGGCAGAAAATGAAAAGAAAGAAAACAGAAAAGAGAGAGAGAAAAGGAAGAAGGAAGGAGAAGGAAGAGGAAGAAGGAGGAGGAATCAAGTGGAGCTTGGATCTTCCATGACTCATCCTTGGCTTCATCTTCATCTTGTTTACAAGAGTTAGGGGGTTTTCTACTTATCTTCTTCTATGTTTATCATTTTCACCATAATTGCACCTTTGGTGCTTAAAGGGTCAAAACGAGATATAGATATGTTTTATGAGATTTTCTTACTTGGATGAGTTATAAGTAGTGTTTATGACTTGTTCATGCTAAGAGTTTGGATTAAAAACTAGAATCTAGCCATTTGGACCTAAAAGGTGTAAAGTGTGGATTTTAGGGTTTTAATGAAAGGTTTAGTGTTTTGATCCAATTTTGATGAAATCAATTAGTGTTTTATGTTTCCTTCATGTTAGCAAACTTGTTAGGAACCCTAAATCAATTAGAAACTGAGTTGGAGTGGCCAAAATCCAAGATTTTGTCTAATGAAACAGTGTTTTGCATTCTGCAGAATTTTCTGCAGAATTGTCACGCCTAGGCATGATATTTCTAGCCTA
Source organism: Ormosia emarginata (assembly GCA_029884605.1). Lineage (NCBI taxonomy): Eukaryota > Viridiplantae > Streptophyta > Magnoliopsida > Fabales > Fabaceae > Ormosia > Ormosia emarginata. Next base: position 36,791,408 of record JAQQTP010000079.1, on the reverse strand, counting down.
GGCGTGGGTTGATCAGTTTTCAGCCCTGCGAGACAGAGAGAACCACGCCTAGGCGTGGTAAAACCAAGCCTAGGCGTGGACAGGGCAACATTCAGACATCTTACATTGTTTGTTGCATAACTTGAGTTGTAGATATCAGAATAACCTGATTCCAGAGCCATTTGAAAGCTAAGACAAAAGGCTTCATGTGGTATAAATTTTAGAATCATTGAAGTTAGGATGTAATTCTGGTGCATTTATCAAAATTAGCCTTTTTAAGGGTATTTAATGACGTGAGAATGAGATAAATCAAAGTGATTTGTAATGCTATTTATGTGAGGTAATTAGGCATGGATATACATATTCTATTGTGAAATGTAAATTGAGAAAATGAGTTTCCATAAGTGTTGGAATTACTCGTGTTTACTCTTTTGAGAGTGTTGAATTACTTTAAAGAGTATCTTGGATAAAATGGTTGTAAACTGAACTTGATGTGCATATAAATCAATTGTGGAACTAATTATGTGATGTAATTAGTAATTGTTGTGCATGATAGGATTGTGAAAAATAGTTGAGGTGAATGGTATACTCTTTATGTTTGTGTGTTGTTAAGGATGGATTTCCTTATAATTCTGAGGATGGACTTCCTCGCCGTTTTGAAGACCGTGTAGTTGATGGATTTCACTACCTGGAGTGTTATTTTCTGGATGGACTTCTTGTGCTTGTCCAAGGTTATGGATGGGACTTCCATTACTTTGTTCAGGACTCATGCATTCATGACATTACCATGGACTTGGTATCATGCATTATTCACTTCATACTTAAGTTATTGCATAGGCATATACATTAGACATACCTTGGCATAACATGGCAATTGTATGGGCGGTTGCTATCATGACATAAACTCATAAGCATTGCAATTGTATGGGCAATTACGTGTCTCTGAGATGGAGATGTTGTTATTGCGTGTCTTTGAGATGGAGATGTTGTTGTTGCGTACTTTTGAGATGGGAGTGTTATTGTGCTTCTGTGAATGAAGAGTATTCATGATGCAAGTAAATCAATTGTTATCGTAATTATTATAGGTAACTAGGGATTGTATGGTATAGTTTGACTAGTTGAGGTGTAATGCTCCTCCTAGTTGTTTGATGGGGTGAGATGCCTAATTGTAAAAGACTAGTTGAAGATGGGCATTCCTTCTTTACTCTTGGCGATCTAGAGCAGTCGAGGTAGGGCGATGTCCTCACTACGTATGATGAGTAGTTGGGGTGGATTTATCCTCACTACGAATACATGATTGATAATAGTATATGATTGTATGGGAGATTGTATATTATTGTTGTTGGCTTCTGGGAATGAAGTGTAGTTTACTTCTGTGATGTGAAGTGTGATTTTATTAGTTGCATGTGGAAATGAGTTTTCTATACAACTTATAAAATGAGATTCTATTTCGGGAAGAGAAAGGACATGATTTTAGCTTTTGTCACCATTCTAGTAATATTGTGTTTTCACTTAATGTTTTTTCCCGAAATAGCTGGAATGACTGTGATGGCATATTTTGTGTAATCTGTATGATTGTATAAACTGCTGGTTTTGGAATACTTCTACTGAGACGTGATTTCTCACCCCGATTGTATTGCTATGTAAATCCAGGTACGAGTTCTTCAAAAAGATAAGCAAGAGCTTGGAGTGCTTAGCTTAGTGTAGCTAGGTGATTTATTTTAAAATGATGTATACATGGTATTTATAAGGAATACTCTTGTGATGTAATATATATATACATTCATTAATGGCTCATATTTTCTTTATAATGTCGTTATGTTATATTGAAAATCGCATAGTTATTAAGTAACAGGTCCGAATCTAGTGACTATAGTAGTATACTATGGTTATGAAATTCGGGATGTTACATTTCTGTTAGGATGATTAAGGAGAAAGAATTGATAGAATAGTTTCGGGATATGCGTTTGTATGTGAAATTGACGCCAGGGAGGATGTGTTTGAACATGATCACCATCTCGAATAGTTTGACAGATAGAATACGAGAAGGACAAAACAGTGACCAGTATTTGCAAGAAGCAAAGGAAGCAAGGAGCCAAGGCGTAGACGTAGAATTCAACGAAGGTGCTGATGGAATTCTAAATTTTAAAGGAAGGGTTTGTGTGCCAAATGATCAAGAACTTAGGAGATTAATATTGGATGAAGCTCATCGGAGTAAATTAAGTATGCATCCTAGAGCCACAAAGATGTACCAAGATTTGAAACAATTATATTGGTGGTAAGGAATGAAGAAGGATGTCGCTGAATATGTATCATCCTGTTTAGTCTATCAGAAGGCTAAGGTTGAACACCAAAGACCTTCGGGAATGTTGCAACATTTGCCTATTCTTGAATGGAAATGGGATGACATAGCAATGGATTTCGTAACAGGACTACCAAAGACTCGGTAAGGTCACAATTCTATTTGGGTAATTATTGATCGACTTACTTAGTCGGTGCACTTTTTTTCGATCAATATTAAGTACTTGATGGAAAAGTTAACTCAAGTATACATCAGTGAAATCATCAAACTTCGTGGTGTACCTTCCAGTATTATTTCAAATCAAGATCCAAGATTTACGTCAAGATTTTGCAATAATCTGCAAGGAGCAATGAAGACAAAGTTACGTCTAAGTTATGCTTACCATCTACAAACTGATGGTCAGTCAGAAAGGACGATTCAGTCATTAGAGGACTTGTTGAGAGCTTGTGTTCTAGAATAGACTGGATGTTGGGATGAATTCTTACCTGATAGAGTTCACGTATAACAACAATTTTCATTCGAGTATAGGGATGGAACCCTATGAGGCATTGTATGGGAGACAATGCAGAACGTCATTATGTTGGTATCAGGACAGTGAGTGTAACACCCTTCTCAGGGTATCACATTTCTGACTCCCAACTCATATTCTGTAAAGAAGTTCATAAAAAGTTTGAGTTATAAAAAGTGAGTTTTAAAATTTCGTTTTACAGAAACATAAACTTACTGTAATCCACAAGTATTACTAAAAATATATTTAAACTGATTAATATACAATATTGATACTAATTAATATTTAACAATTTAAAGAGAAATATAAAACTAACAAACTCTCTTTTTAACAGTAGTAAACCCATCACGGGTCCTACTTAATAGCACGGTACAACACTAACGAGAAAACTAAACATACTTATTCCTTCTTATATCCATCTTGATGCATCAGACATTTATTCCTTGTCAACACTGCACGCTATCAAATCTGGAATGGTCATTCTCTGATGTTGTCTCCGATCTTAGAGTATTTATCTCCTGTATGTCTAAGACAACTCGTTCTATCTATTATAATTTTTACAACACAAGCCCAACCAAACAATATAACAAAGAGGTGAGATCACTTATGCCAATACCAACATGGTAGTACAGAGATAACACAACAGCATATCATACACATATATCATACCATCAACATTAATCAATTATCATCATCAAATCATTTATCAATTCAATTATCATAAACAGTAATCATGATAATGTCCTCATCATTCATCATCATCATCCAAGTATTTCAACAGAACAATTGTCATAGCCAATATTCCTCAATTAATATATCACATTAATATAAATGCTTAGTTTCATGCATGCACACATAGACTCAATGTCCTACTCCATGGAGCTAATACTCAGTTCGGAGAAGTCGATCTGAAAGATCTGTTGGTACCAAAATGCCTCAGACTAAGTGCTATAATCCTTATTTTGATTTTTGCACATCTAGCATATACACGACAGTCTTTACGAGATCATGATTAAGAATAGTATCTCGGTCAGGATCATTAGTGCGTTGCATCGGTCTAACCTACGGGAAGAAGCGCGACCAACCTCCCATGTAAGCAACCCACACCCCGATGCCCCCAAGGTCAACAAGTGACTTACACTACGCATATCGCACCCACTCAAGAGGTGTACGTCTCTCCTAGGCAAATAGCCTCATACAGTCCCTTGGACCTTTCCAATGCATATTCAATGCACCAATGCCAATCATAGGCAAGAATTCATCATTTTCTCATATGGTGTTCGTACACTAGTTCATGCATATAAAATGCACCAATGCCAATCACAGGCAAAATTCACCATTTCCAAGGCATGTTCAATGCACCAATGCCAATCACAGGCAAAAATTCATAATTTCATATTCAGGATCCACACGTTGGCCCATTCTTAGTTTAATTTCATAATCTCATAATCAGGGTCCACACATTGGCCTAACAGTATCTTTACTGTATTTTTTATTGCAAAATCATATTATCACGTTTTCATAGTCACAAAACACTTTTGTCGTGTTTTCACAATTGTGCAATATTTCTGTTACGTTTTCACAATTCCATAATACTTCTGTTGCATTTTCAAAATTACGTATTGATTTTACAACGTTTTCTCAATCACGTAAAAATATTTACACGTTTCTCAAATCGCGTAGCGATTTTCCACTATTTTCACAATCGCGTAACTTAAAAATCATTCTTTTAAGTCGCGTAAACTATTTTCCATCATTTTCAAAATATTTAAACACTTTCCAAATCGCGTAGAAATATTTCAACGTTTTTCAAATCGCGTAGAAATATTTTAATGTTTTTCAAATTGCGTAGAAATATTTTAACATTTTTCAAATCGCGTAGCTTAAAAATCACGTTTTTAAGATACGTAAAACATTTTTCACCATTTTACAACCACGTAAAATATTCCTCAATATTCCAAACATTATTTTGGACTTCCAAACAAATCAATATCATTTCTAACATCATTTTTCCATTACGAAAAATATTTCTCAACCTTCAAAAATTCCATTTCAACCTTTCTCAAAATAATATGACTTCGTACTTTATTTTCCACATTTTCTTACACAAGAAAATCCTTTTCACAATAATTCCACAAATTCACAATTCTATTGAATTAAATCAATGTTTCTAACTTTAAAAATTACTAACGCTCTCCAAAACCCAAAGGATGAGTTACACGTTAGAAAATATCAAATCACCATTATATTCTCCATTTTTCTCAAATCAATTCCAAAAATCAATTTTCTTCAAAATAAATTGAGGTGTGTTTGAACCTCTCTTTTCCATTTACATACTGAAATTCATTTCTCAAGTGATAAAATACTCTGATTCCCTTTCCGAATTCCTTGTACTAATTCAAATTACATTTCCACTTGGAAAACCACTTTGTTTCATAAAACCAAGGCATTCACAAGCCTTCAAAACCGTGGTACATGGTCATTGAAACCATCAAATATTTTTCCTTTTAAATTGATATGATTTTACACAAACAAAATCATTAAAAATTCTTTAATAAAACCGTGAGTCCTTGGTCTTTGAAATCAAATCATTTGTTAATTTTTCATTTTCACTTTCTTAGCAAATCTTTAAAATCAACATAACTCTTTTCATTTAAAACTCATGTTTAGTAAAATACTTAGAACCTTTTTGTTCAAAAACACCCTTGAGGCCGTGTCCTCCTATGGTTCTTTGGAACCAAAAATTATTTTCTTTTCCATCGTCAAATCATGGCATACATATACATATTCAAATATATATCACAAGCATGCCATAATCAAAAGCAATAAATCATGCAAATCATACCAAGCATAGGCAAATAATCAAAGCACATAAACATGCACAAATAATTACATGACCATGGATATGAATCCTCACATGAATTCACTATCCATCAAATACACAAACCATCTCTCACCACCATACTTGGTTACTGAGATGAATCTCCCTCTTACCTCTTGAAGATCCTCAAAAGTTCCTTGGTTTGCTTCTTTTTCCAAGTCCTTCACCACCAAAAGTTTCTTAAATACAAATCAAAACATATATTTATTAGTAAATCAAGCTTGAACAAGAAAAACCATGGATCAAACATGGCTTAGAACATAAAAAAGAAGAGAAGAAATGAAGTTTCCTTACACTTCACGTCAAATACCCTATAACTTTGCTCTTGAAGAAAGTCCTTGAAAATAAATGATTTAGAGAAAGTCTCCAACATGAAAGTTGCTTAGAATAAGGTAAGGATTCAAGAAACTAGGTTGGATGAAATTTTTGAGTGATGGAAGGTATATTTGGGTGTCATGGCCGAACCAAGCTTGGAGAGAAAATGGAAGAGTTGTCTTGTTTTTGTTTCTTGAGAAAGATGATAGAAAAGATGATAAAGTAACATAGAAATGCATGAAATGAATTTTGGCCCCCTTCCTCCTATGCATTGCCGTAGAGTGAAGAGAGAAAAGAGTGAATTATTTGAGCAAATAATTGGTACTAAATTATTGAGAAATTTTCCAAGTGATAGTAACAAACTTGGACCATTGGATCTTCTTCCTTCTTTAATCTTAGCCATTTAGATAAAGCTACTAAATGGATGATCAAGATCTCTCCTTCCATGTTGCCATCCAAGGGTCACAATTGAAGTCCAAGTAATTATATAAGACCAAATTTCAACCATAGATTAAATCAATGGTTAAGATTCAATCTTGAAAGTCCAAGCCATTATTTGAAGCATTCTAAGCCATTGATTAATTCAATGGTTAGGATTAAGGTAGACTTTAAGTTAGAAGACTTAATCTAGGCCATTGGATCTTTCTCCTTTAAATTCTAGCCATTAGATATGTCTCCAAAATGAAGGGTCAAGATTACTCCTTCAAACTTTACATCCAAGGGTCATAAATGGTCCTTGCTACTTTTTAAGACCAAATCTCCACCCTTGATTAATTCTTCATCCAATGGTCATAAATGGTCCTTGTCACTTTTTAAGACCAAATCTCCACCGTAGATTAAATCCATATCCAATGGTTACAAATGATCATAGCCACTTTATATGACCAATTCTACACCGTTGATTAAATCGACGGTTGATATCAAAGCCTTCCTTATTAAGCTTATCTAGATTAAATCTCCACCATTGATTAGATCAATGGTGAACATCCAAAGCTTCCTAACTAAGTTTATTCCCACACCATTGATTAAATCAATGGTGATCATCCAAAGCTTCTTTATTAAGTTTGTTTCTCAACCGTTGATTAAATCAAGATCAAATCTCCACCGTTGATTAAATCAATGGTGGATATCCAAACCACCAATGTTGACTTAAGCAGTATAATATTTATTTTTCTATCTGCTATTACCCTCCGAATAATATTTTTACTGTATTTTTATCGCCCGATAATTAAATACAGTACAAAACACAGTAAAAGAAAATTTTAAAAACTGTTTCTGGATTTAGGTTTAGTAAGATTCCCTGTCTCCGTCTAAACAGTACAAATTTTTCTATCCGCACAAAAATTTTCACTTCGCGGGACCCACCTGGGCCCAAGTAAGGCCACCTAGGCCCACAAACAGCTCAAAAACAATCAGAGAAATATAAAAATTTCATAATCATCCACAAAAATCACAAATATTAGAAAAAGTATGAAAATCAAGTCAGATTGTTAAAAATCATTAAGGATTTTCAAAAAGAAATCAAATACGAAAGCTTGTATACAACCTCAAAATGATATTAAAATAAAAAAAATAAAAATTCCCAAAAATTCCTAAAAATCACAAAAATTATAAAATCCACAGAAGTCGAGTCGGATTACTCAAAATAATTAAGAATAGCCCGAAATAAATAAAATACGAATTTTTGAGGTATTACAGTGAGAGTGCAATTCTAGGACCAAAACTTGTACAACAGACAATGAAGAAAGTGAAGATGATTCAAGTGAAGATGAGGATAACTTAAACACGGCAAAAGAGCTATTCAGATAAGAGGAGAAGACCGCTTGAAGTTGAGGAAGGTGACCATGTATTTCTACGAGTGACACATATGACTGGGGTTGGACGAGTGCTTAAGTCTAAAAAGCTCACTGCAAAGTTTATCAGGTCGTATCAGATACTCCGTCGGGTAGGTCCGGTAGCTTATCAGATTGTGTTACCGTCTTTTCTGTCAAATCATCATAATGAATTTCACGTATCACAACTACAGAAATATATTCCTGATCCTACCCATGTTATTGAACCAGATACAGTACAACTAAAGGAGAACTTAACCTATGAAATGTTTCTAGTCAAGATTGAGGACCAAAGGATGAAGCAACTTCGAGGTAAGAAAATTTCATTAGTTAAAGTAGTTTGGAACCACGTAAGTGATGAAGCTACACGGGAAGTGGAAGATAGAATAAAGGAACAATATCCGTATTTGTTTTGAATGTATGTTAAGTTTCGAGAACGAAACTTCTTTTTAGAGGGGGAGAGTTGTAACACCCCGAAAATTTGCTATTAGCATAGTAACAATGAAATTGTACTGTTTTGTGATTTCTGAGTGTTATAAAGTTATTCTGATTGTTCTGTGATTATATTTGATTATTTTGAGAGATTTGCTACGTGTCAGTTAAATAATAATTTTCTGGTCGGGAAAAATCTTTACGCATTTTGTAACGCCCCTTTTCGAGAGGGAACATCACATTATTCAAGATAAAAGAAAATGTGAAAAATAAAATTTTGAACAATTAAGACCGGTTCATTTAGTTTAAAGTTAACTTGCATGATACTTTAATACGTGAGTAAAATGGCGATATATATATATATATATATATATATATATATATATATATATATATATATATATATTTAGATGTCAAATGTAATTTTAGATACAGCCTGGAAATTTTCAAAAAGCAAAACTATACCTACCCCAAGGAATCATACATATACATTCCCCGTAATATCAAAATATACAGCCCACCAAAATAATACATCAGGCCTCCAAAATAAAACACTAGCAGCCATCAACAGCTACCAAAAAAATCAGTCCCTCAAAGGAGGAGGGACCGTATCCGGGTCCTCAGTAGGATCCTCCTCTTTAGAGGAAACCTCCATGGGAACCGCAGAACCATGGGCAGGAGCCCGAGCAGTAGAATCAAAAGAGTCCTCCCAAGGGGTGTAGTAACGATCACCCCACATCTCTCGGATGGGTAAGTAGAACTCCAGTCGCAGGCTGACATGGCAGGTGAGGATCGGCGCCTCATGACGTCTCCAGGCTAGGGAAATCGACATGTCCCCCAGGTAGACGCAGCGATCGGAATTCAAGTTGATATGCCAACACTCTGGCCCATCCGAGGAAGGTCAGACGCACATCACCTAGAAATTCGTGCATGCGTGCCGCCATCGCCTCAGTAGATGCTAATCCCGTTCGGGCCAGAAGCCAGGAAAATCAGGATCTTTCGCCTCCTTGCCGTCATCTTCGATCAATACAGTGTACAACAGCAAATAATAGAAATACAAAAAAGAGGTAAGACATCCTACCATCATTATCAATTATAGCAGCTAGAAACAAAATAGCGCAATGCGCCCAAATAGCAATTCAGAGTAGCATTTCCAAATAATAATGAACAGTAAGTCCAACAGTAAGCAAATAAATAGTTCCAGGCAGATATTCATTACAATAATGATCAGACAATTCACAGTTACGGAAAGTAAGGATTCACAATGACAGATTATATCGTGATGCACATGCATGCTTTCCCAAATTCCTACTCCATGGAGCTAGACACAAACAGTCAGAGAGAAAGATCAGGAGACGTGTCTGTAACTCGGCTACCGCGGCCAAAGTGCTATAATCAATAATTTCCACGTGCATGTTTAGACATTGTACAGATAGTCCACGCTCGATCACGATATAAGACAGTGTCTCAGTCTGGATCGTCAATGCGTTTGCATCGGTTTGCCCCACGGGTAGAAGAGCTATCAATTACCCATTGTGAAGGACCCGTACCCCAACGCCCCCAAGGTCAAACATGACCTACACTAGTCTACTCGCACCCGCACTAAGGTGTGTTCAATCTCCTAGGCAACTTAGCCTTACAACAGTCCATAGGACATTCACAATGCATAAGACTCTATGCATGAACATGTATGATTCACAATTTCATACAATTTCATAATATGCAACAATTGGCCAAGATAAGCATCAAAATACAAATGGTCACTCACATGGACCCATAACATTATAATATAAAGATCAAATCAATTGGTACATTCTTAGGTCCATTATGAATCCTAACTTAGAATTTGTTTCCCCTTTCAAGGTTTATGTCCAATCCAATTCTTACAATTAGTTTAATCTTCTAAGGTAATTTAATTTCATACAATTTGTAAATTATTCAAGTTCTTAGGCGTCACACTCTCTTGTTCTTCACTTACTTGTAATTACCTTAAGTCTTATGACAATCTCACTCTTAGTCCTTTAAAATTTATGTAATCTTTGATTATATTAAATTCTTCCAATTTATTAATTGTCTACATCATTACATAGGTTTTTAATTGCATAATTACTTATGCTTCCAAGTTACCAAAGTTACATATTTACACCTAAAAAAGTCTTAGAGGTCGTGGCCTCTCTAGGGATTCAATTCCCAAATCTTTCCAATTTATCATATTATAGGTTACACTCTTAATTCACTTAATCCTTTACTTATTGCATTGGTTCACCAATAACCCTAATTTTGGGCTCAAAACCGTGGTCACCATGTAGGTTTCAATCTCAAGTTTTCCTTCCATTAAATTCTATTTTATCACTTGATTAATTTAAGCCTCATGCTTGTTACAACTTGTCTACAATTTACCCAATTTTTTTAACCCTCAAAACCGTGGCCTCCCTAAAGGCACTCCATATCCATTTTCTTCCATTTCAAGCCATCCAATCTAATCCAATAAATCAATGTACACAATCAATCAATTCAAGGTCATGACTATCATAAAATCAACATGTAAGCATAATAGTCATCCAATTAAAGAATAACGCACATTAGGATTTTTCTTACAAACAACAAAATCAAAGTCCCTAGATGCTAATAGAGGTTGAGGAGGAGTGTCTTCCTCTTACCCAAGTGAAGAAAACAAAAGAACACCAAGGAATCTCCTTGTAATTTAGGATTGGTACTCCACCAAACCCTAGAAATTTTTGACTTGATTAGAATAGCATAAGGACATGTAAAATGTAATGTAGATGGTCATTAAAAGACCCTTGAAACCGAAAATGCAAGGAAGAGAAGAAGAGTCTTGAAGCTTAGCCAAAAACTCAAAACTTGAAGCTTGAAGAAAGTGATGAAGATGGTGGAATTTCAAGATGCTCCAAGCAAGAAAGATGTTTGGAAGGAGGAGAGGATTAAGAAAATGTGGTTGGTTGTAATTTTTGTGAAGAATGAGTGGGAGGGAGAGGGGCTGGCCGTAGCTCTAGAGAGAAGGAGGAGAAGAAGAAAATGAAGAAAGAAGAAGAAGAAAGGTAGAGAGAGAAAGGCTTTAAGGTTAAAGGAATTTTGTGTAATGTAATAACTTAAGTGAAACAAATTAATTTTCCCCCCTCCATAGTGGGCTGCTGCCATGCATAGAGAGAGAAAAGAGGGTGAGTGTGTTGGCTTCCCTTGGAAGTTAAGGGCTCTTTAGTCATTAATTGGTCAAAGCTTCTCAATGAAGCTTTTATTATTTTACATTAAATTTGAATTAAAGTGAATTGATTAGACATAAAGTATATTGCATTTCGATAATGTGATAGGATTTTTATTACATGCTATTATCCAATGGATAATAGTTACAGTTGACAGAAGTCAGTATTTAATTAATCTAGCAGATAAATTTTTCACAGTATTGTTTTATTTTATCTGTTAGAATTTTTCGAAAACTGTGAAACCTCGTAAATTGTGTCTAGCCTCGGGCTTAGTAAGATCTTCCGTTGACATGTCCATAGTTCCAAGTTCACGGAGAAAATATCCCGTTTCTCCAGTTTCGCTCAATGCGCACGTAAAAACGAGGAATATACTAAAATATTCGACGTTTCTGGAAAATTCCCAGAAAATTCTCAAAAATTGAAAATATTATAAAACGATTATTCGTCATATAATTTTCCAATTTTTGAAGCGCTACAGTCGTTTTCCCGACTCTGCTCAAGTTTTGTGCAAAACGAGAAATATATTAAAATATTCATCGTTTTCGAAAAATTCCGAAAGAATTCACATAATTCACAAATATTAGAAAATGACTATTCGTGGTAAAATAAATAATTTCCGGAGTGTTACACTGACCTCAGTAATTCTCAGCTCAGTGTGCACGTAAAACGAGGAATATATTAAAATATTCAACGTTTTCTAAAAATACCAGAAAAATTCCTAAAAATCATGAATATTATAAAATGATTATTTATTATTAAACAGATATTTTTTGGGATGTTACAACACTCCCCAACTAAAAGGAATTTCGTCCTCGAAATTTACGTACCTCAAAATAGTTCCGGATGTTGCTCTTTCATCTTGTGTTCCGGCTCCCAAGTCGCATCACCAGTTGTTTCATTCCAAATTTCCTTTACTAATGGGATCTCCTTGCCTCTAAGGTGCTTTATCCGTCAGTCCTCAATTCTCACAGGAGGTGCCTCATAGGTTAAGTTCTCTTTTAATTGTACTGTGTCCGGTGCTAGAACATGACTTGGATCAGGCAAATACTTGCGAAGTTGTGACACATGGAAGACATTATGTATGTTGGAAAGAAAAGGGGGTAAGGCTATCTGGTAAGCTACTGGACCTATCCGGCGAAGAATCTGGTAAGGTCCAAGGAATTTTGGAGTAAGTTTTCTTGATTTCAAAGCCCGGCCGACCCCAGTCGTGGGTGTGACTTTCAAGAAAACATGCTCACCTTCTTCAAACTCAAGAGGCTTTCTCCTCTTGTCTGCATAACTCTTTTGCTGGCTCTGAGCGGTCTTCATCTTCTCTTGAATCATCTTGACCTTTTCAGTTGTCTGCTGAATGATATCTGGTCCAATCGTGAGACGCTCACTGTCTTGGTACCAACACAAAGGCATCCAACACCGTCGTCCATACAGAGCTTCATAGGGTGCCATCCCTATACTCGAATGATAACTGTTATTATAGGTGAATTCTATCAATGGTAGAATTTCATCCCAACTTCTAGTCTGTTCTATGGTACAAGCTCTAAGCAAATCTTCCAGAGATTGGATCGTTCTTTTAGATTGACCATCGGTTTATGGGTGGTACGCCGAACTCAAACATAATTTCGTTCCCAATGATGCTTGTAGACTCTGCCAAAATTTTGAAGTAAACCTCAGATCCCTATCTAAAATAATACTCGTAAGCACACCATGCAGTCTAACGATTTCTCCAATATACAGTCAGGTCAGCTTCTCCAGACTGTACCTTATGTTGATCGGAAGGAAATGAGCTGACTTTGTGAGTCAATCAACTATTACCCAGATCGAGTCATGTCCTATTCTTGTCTTTGGCAATCCTACAACAAAGTCCATCGCGATGCTATCCCATTTCCATTCAGGAATAGACAATGGTTGCAACAATCTTGTAGGTCTTTGGTGTTCCACTTTGGCTTTCTGACAGACTAGACAAGTCGATACACATCTAGTGACGTCACTCTTCATTCCATGCCACCAGAATAACTTCTTCAAGTCTTGGTACATCTTTGTTATGCCCAGCTGCATATTCAGCTTGCTGGTGTGGGCATGTTCCACAATATACTACTTAAGCTCTTAGTCACGGGGAATGCAGACTCTACCCCGAAATCTCATAATTCCATCTGTTCCTTCCTCGAAATCCATTTCTTTGCCTTCCTTCATTTGCTCTCTCACTTCTTGCAAGAATTCGTCGGCCTTCTGCTTTTCTCGTATGTTCTCTATTAGCTCGCTTGAGATGGTAACCATGTTCATACAGATCTTGCCTGGTTTCAACTCCACAAATGACCAAACATCTCTAAACTGTTCGATGAGCTCCTTTTCCTTGATCATCAGGGCAGAAGCACTGATAGTCTTTCTACTCAATGCGTCAGCCACGATATTCGCCTTGCTGGGGTGATACAATAGCTGAAAGTCATAGTCCTTCAAAAATTCCAACCATCTTCGTTGCCTCATGTTCAGCTCCTTCTGATCATACAAGTACTTCAAGCTCTTGTGATCACTGAAGATGTTGAATGTTGCTCCATAGAGGAAATGCCTCCATATCTTCAAGGCAAAAACCACCACTGCTAACTCCAAATCATGTGTCGGGTAATTCTTCTCATGCACTCGCAACTGTCGCGAAGCATAGGCCACCACTCTTCTGTGTTGCATAAGAACAAACCCCAATCCTTGGTATGAAGCGTCATAGTACACCTCGAATGGCTCATTCAGATCAATTAGCACCAATACTGGTGAGGTAGTCAGCCGTTTCTTCAACTCTTGGAAACTCTGCTTGTAGCTATCAGTCCACTCAAAAGTCTGATTCTTCTTCGTTAGCTGAGTAAGCAGTCCAACAATTTTGGAAAATCCTTCTATGAATCTTCAGTAATATCCGGCTAACCCCACGAAGCTACGAACCTCCGTCACTGACTTCGATTGTTCCCATTGTAGCACTGCCTCTACTTTTGACGGATCCACTGCAATCCCTTCCTTCGAGATCACATGGCCCAAAAACTTCACCTCATCTAGCCAAAACTCACACTTCGACATTTTGGCATACACTTCTTTCTCCTTCAGAATCTAAAGAACTATGCTGAGGTGTTCAGTATGATCCTCCTGGTTCCGGGAATATATCAAGATGTCATCAATGAAGACGACAACGAACTTATCCAAATAAGGGCGAAAGATTCTGTTCATGTAGTCCATGAAGATAGCAGGTGCATTCGTCACACCAAACGGCATCACCAGGTATTCGTAATGACCGTATCGGGTACGAAAAGCAGTCTTGGGTATATCCTCCGTTTTCACTCTTATCTGATGATACCCAGACCTCAGATCGATCTTCGAAAATACCGCTGCTCCCTTCAATTGGTCCATCAAATCGTCGATTCTCGGGAGAGGATATTTGTTCTTGATCGTCAGCTTGTTCAACTGCCTATAGTCCACACACAATCTCGAGGTACCGTCCTTCTTTCGAACTAGTAACACTGGTGCTCCCCACGGTGATATACTCGGCCTGACAAACTTTTTCTCCAAAAGCTCCTCTAACTGTTTCTTAAGTTCTGCCAATTCCGTCGGTGACATCCGGTAAGGTGCTATAGACACGGGACTAGCTCCGGGTACAAGGTCAATAGCAAACTCTATCTCACGCGTCGGTGGTAAACCAGGTACATCTTCGGGGAAGATCTCAAGAAACTCCTTCACCACAGGAATAGTGCTCAGATCGGCCTCGCTCTCGACTTTCAAAGAAGATAGTAGCATGTATCCTTGAGCTCCTTCTTTCAAGAAAGCTCGCACTTGGTTGGCCGTCAAGTATCTAGAATCCTCATCCACAAGAAAGACTATGGTTTTTCTAGAGCAATCTAACAAAACATGATTGGAAGACAATCAGTCCATCCCTAAGATTATATCTAATTATGAAAGAGGTAAACAGATCAAATCGACAGAAAAGATTCGACCTTCAACGATTAGGGGACACTTCAAACAGACTTTGGTAGTAACTACTAGTTTGTCAGTAGGGGTTGAAACAGTCAATTCAAAGGATAGTTCAGACATAGGTAAGTCAAGTCGTAGCACATAGTCATATGATATGAAAGAATGGGTTGCCCCAGAGTCATACAGTACTTTTAAAAGATTACCTCCTATGGCGCCTTCTCCTTGAATTAAGTCTTCGGATTCGGAGGCTTCAGCTCCGCTCATGGTGTAAACTCGACCTCTGGCTTGTGGTTTCTTGGCTCGAGTTGCATTGACTGAAGGTTCAGCCTCTGCTTAATTGCAGTCTCTGGACACGTGGCCCGGTTTGCCACATCTAAAGCAGATGATTCCCTTGATCGTGCAGTCTCTCATGAGATGATCTTTCCCATACTTTAGGCATTTGGAAGGATATGTCACATTCTGACCAGTCCGGTTCCCAGAAGAACCTCTACCAGAACTTCCATCGGCTTGATGCTGACTCCCCGTTAGTCGGGAATAGGGCTTCTTTTGGAAGCGGTTTGAACCACTGCCTCCACCTCTTTGGAACCTTGCAGGCCCAAAGTTCTTGCTCCTCGAGTCTCTATCCTGTTCCAAGGCCTCAACTTCACAACATGTGTCCAATAGTTCTGAAAACACCTTCATTTTCAGGGTGATCACGGGCTTCTTCACTTCATACCTCAGTCCTTCAGTGAACTTCCAACATTTCCAGGCTTCATCGGTTTGATGTTGGTAGTGTGTTGAGAACTTCTCTAGGTTCTCAAATTTGGCCGCATATTCACTAACAGTCATGTTCCCCTATCTCAAGTTGAGGAATTCCATCTTTTTCGCATGTCTCGCATTTGCAGGAAAATATTTGTCCAAGAACTTGTTCTTGAACATGTCCCATGTGACGTCAGTTCCTTCGGCTTCCAGTGCTTTTTGAGCTCCATTCCACCAGTCTTCGGCGTTGCCGACAAGTATGAAGGTAGCATAGTTCACCTTCTTGTCTTCGGTACAGTTCATGCCACGGAAGACTTTCTCCAGTTCTTTGATCCATAAACTAGCCTTGTCCGGATCAAATTCCCCTTTAAACTGTGGAGGGTTGTGGCGACGAAACTCTGCTAAGTTCTGCGCATCGGCAGTCGCCTCGAGCTGTTGAGTAGCTCTTTCTTGTTGATGAGCAGCACGTTCATTTTGTTGTGCGATGACTTCTGCCATCCTTTGCATTGCTTCTATAGCGGCTGCTATTCCTTCACCCCTCACCATCTCGCTCTTTCTTAAATCAGATTAGCTGAAAAACATAAGAAAAGTCAGATGTTCCATTCAGAATACCAATTACAGAGATTCACACAGTACAAACAAGACAGACTCATACATAAGACTCAAAGTAACACAAACCGGGGCTCTGATACCAACTTAGTGTAATGCCCCTTTTCGAGAGGGAACGTCACATTATTCAACATAAAAGAAAATGCGAAAAATAAAATTTTGAACAATTAAGACCCGGTTCATTTAGTTTAAAGTTAACTTGCATGATACTTTAGTACGTGAGTAAAATGGCGATATATATATATATATATATATTGTTTCTTAATTTAACGACGCGACATATGAATACCAATGAAATAATAGAACTCACATACGAATAGCATACACACACACACACACACACACACACATATATATATATATATATATACATATATATATATATATATATATATATATATATATATATATATAGATGTCAAATGTAATTTTAGATACAACCTAGAAATTTTCAAAAAGCAAAATTATACCTGCCCCAAGGAATCATACATATATATTCCCCGTAATATCAAAATATACAGCCCGCCAAAATAATACATCAGGCCCACAAAATAAAACACTAGCAGCCATCAGCAACTACCAGTAAAATCAGTCCCTCAGAGGAGGAGGGACCATATCCGGATTCTCAGCAGGATCCTCCTCTTCAGAGGAAACTTCCATGGGAACCGCGAAACCACGGGTAGGAGCCCGAGCAGTAGAATCAAAAGAGTCCTCCCAAGGGGTTTAGTAACGATCACCCCATATCTCTCGGATGGCTAAGTAGAACCCCAGTCGCAGGCTGACATGGCAGGTGAGGATCGGCGCCTCATGACGTCTCCAGGCTAGGGAAATCGACACGTCCCCCAGGTAGACGCAGCGATCGGAATTCAAGTTGATATGCCAGCACTCTGGCCCTCCGAGGAAGGTCAGACGCACATCACCAAGAAATCTGCGCATGCGTACCGCCATCGCCTCAGTAGATGCTAATCCCGTTCGGGCCAGAAGCTACGAAAATCAGGATCTTCCGCCTCCTTGCCGTCGTCTTCGATCAATACAGTGTACACACAGGCAGCAAATAATAGAAATACAGAAAAGAGGTAAGACATCCTACCATCATTACCAATTATTACAGCCAAAAACAAAATGGCGCAACGCGCCCAAATAGCAATTCAGAGTAGCATTTCCAAATAATAATGAACAGTAAGTCCAACAGTAAGTAAATAAACAGTTCCAGGCAGATATTCATTACAATAATGATCAGACAATTCACAGTTACGGAACGTAAGGATTCACAATGACAGATTATATCGTGATGCACATGCATGCTTTCCCAAATTCCTACTCCATGGAGCTAGACACAAACAGTCGGAGAGAAAGATTAGGAGACGTGTCTGTAACTCGGCTGCTGCGGCCAAAGTGCTATAATCAATAATTTCCACGTGCACGTTCAGGCATTGTACAGACAGTCCACGCTCGATCACAATATAGAACAGTGTCTCAGTTCGGATTGTCGGTGCGTTTGCATCGGTTTGCCCCACGGGTAGAAGAGCTACTAACTACCCATTGTGAAGGACCCGTACCCCGACGCCCCCAAGGTCAAACATGACCTACACTAGTCTACTTGCACCCGCACTAAGGTGTGTTCAATCTCCTAGGCAACTTGGCCTTACAACCGTCCACAGGACATTCACAATGCATAAGATTCTATGCATGAACATGTATGATTTGTTACCAAGTGGCTTCCATTATTCAAGAGGGGGGTGAATTGAGTAACAAAAACTTTCACAAAAGCCTCAAACAAATAAACTTTGCTGAATTTAAATATTAAAGGATGTGAAAGAGATAAGAAAAGGAAGAACAATTAATAATTAAATCGCAGGAAACAGTAAATAAAGTGCATA
Organism: Ormosia emarginata; assembly: GCA_029884605.1. Lineage (NCBI taxonomy): Eukaryota > Viridiplantae > Streptophyta > Magnoliopsida > Fabales > Fabaceae > Ormosia > Ormosia emarginata. Next base: position 36,772,772 of record JAQQTP010000079.1, on the reverse strand, counting down.
AAGAAAAGAGAATAAGGGAAGAAAAACAGGCACAGTATTTATCCTGGTTCGACCACCAACCACTTGTGGCCTACGTCCAGTCCCCCGAAACACAATTCGAGATTTTTCACTATTCAAGACAAGCTTAAAACAAGATGCAGTGCTTGCAAATCAAGCACAATAAAGAGCACTTTTCACACACAAGGTGAAACTCTACCCTTGTGCTCAAGCCTCAATCAATCAGGGATACCTCACCCTTATACAATCCTGAGGGATACCTCACCCTTATACAATCCTGAGGGATACCTCACCCTCAATACAATATATTAGAGAAATAGATGAAGAAGAGAAACTCTCACTCAGAGTAAATAATTACAAATTGAAGTACTAAAGAGTCATCTCACGATATCTCAAGGATTCAATATTAAGAGCACGTAGAGAAGAGAGAGAAAATAATGTAAAACTCGTTTTCACCAAGCAAAAATTGATCAAAATGTTCTGGGTTTTCAGAGGTGTCCCAGACTTCTATTTATAGAGCAACGTGAGAGAGAGAGAGCCGTTGGGAGCATTAAATTGATTTTTAAAAGCTTCTGAGTCTCGTATCAAATTTAAAAACTCAGGGCTGATTCCCGTGGGTTATTCGAATACCAGGAGGAGGTATTCGAATACCTCTGTCAAAAGCTTTGTTAAAAAACTGATTAAGTTGGGGTTATTCGAATACCAATCAAGGGTATTCGAATACCTCTTTAAAAAAAGGCATGTTTCGAAATCAGGGTATTCGAATACCATATGGGGTATTCGAATGCCTCTGTTTTGGCAAAACAAAAAGTATAAGTTACGAATCAGGTTATTCGAATACCATAAAGAGGTATTCGAATACCTCAGTTAAAAATAGTTCAGAAACCTTTCTTAAATGCTTCGAAATGCTTATTTTTAGTTTCTAAACCATTTGATCTTTCAAGTGCTACTTTAAAACTTCAGTTTAATTTAAGAAGCAGATTATTTTAGATCTTTTAACCATTGAGATATCTAGTTGACAGCTCCATACATGATAGATCCTAAGTCCTAAGACTAATCTTGAAACACTTCGACTTGGTCTTCTCATCATCCTCATGTTTGTTATCATCAAAATACATCTTCATTGTTGCGTAGTAAACACATTCTCCCCCTTTTTGATGATGACAAACTATCATAGAGAAAAGCATCAGTACAAGAATAATTGGAATTCACAAGGTAAGAGACTTACATTCATATTCAATGTGCGTGCGTAGCTCCCCCTTAATGTTGGAATCCAATATTAGTTATTTTAACTTGTCTTTTCTCATAGTTATATTTTTCTCCCCCTTTGGCATAATCAAAAAGATATAACAGATATGTAATGCATAAAAGGAGGCACAAAGAGAAACAAAGAGACTGATTTTATTAATAAATTTGCCAACATAAATATACAATTAAGAAACAAAAGCTAACCAGCCAATACAAGAAGAAAAAAAAAAATCCAAACAAGAACAAAGCCTAGAAATAGGCATCTGGCGGAGGAGGAGGAGGGGAATCAGAACCCCTTGAAGATAGCAAGGCACGCAAGGCAGCTTGCTCACGCTCAACACCGTCAAGCCTGTCAAACAGGACAGAGAAGGTGTGCTCCAGATAAGCTCGGTTATCCTCCATATAAGCACGGTTGGCCTGTAAGGTGGCCATGACGTGATCCAAGGTAACTAAACCAGCAGCAGGAGCATGGGCAGCAGCAGCAGAAGCAGCAGGGCTGCGGGGCGGCAAAGGCAGGGCGCAGGCGTCGGGGGCTGCGGGGTAGCGAACAGAGGCAAACAGGATCAGCTGGGTCGTCCTCATCATCGTCAACTTCAACTGGGAATACCCAGCCTTCATCAGTCTTTATCATCTTCATTCTGTTCAGCGTATAGGCACCAAACACATTATGATGAGTCAGCTGAGTTTTGCGCTTGGTCTCCACAATCTGAGGATACTTGCCTAGGAAGGCAGTTATGATCACACCATAGGGTAACTCAGAGCGTTCTTTTCCCTTAGCTCTCATCATGTGCTTCATAATGAAGACGGGCCAGTTTATCTGGTATCCTTTCTTTAGGATCCACAGCATAAACACATCATCTTCACTCAGGTAGGCGTAGTTCCCACCTCTAGGAGCTAGGATGTGGGCATAAGCATAATGTAAGAGCCTGTCCTAGCTCTTCATCATGCCCCATTTGACTCCCTTTTGAGTCGGAGGTAATGCCAACCCAGGTCTAAGAACATCTTCATTGGCTCAAATTTTGTCGAACTGCTGGACAAACTCTTCACTGTCTTCATTGTTACGGCCAGCAGATTCTAATGCAAAGAAGTGAATCCAGTCCTGAGGAGTGATCACAATGTGCTGATCGCTAACATCAGAATGGAGTTCCAGACCCTCAATCGCCAGGTTGCAGTAGAACATCTTTACAAGATCAGGATAGAGGACCGCCTTATAAGAGCAAAAACGAAGCACGCCCTGGAGGTTCAGCTGGTGTAGGAAATCAAATCCTCCTTCTTTTTCGAAGAACTCCAAGTCAAGATACTTGGGCTGCACAAGGTTACGTTCTCTAAAGTGAGTGATGAAGCGTCCAAGGGTCTCTTGGTTAGAGGAGAGCCTTCGCAAATCCAACGGGTTGTTGCATGGCGCGGTTTTTGTGCGAGCACGCTTGGAGAAGGATGCCATGGATGGTGGTTTGAGGGTGAGAGGAAAGGGTTAAAGAGAATGGGGAAGATGTAACGGTTGGGAGGTATTCGAATGGGGTATACGAAGGAGAGAAAGAGAGTGAAGAGTCCAAGAGATTAGAGAAAGAAGAAATGAGTGAAGGAAACGGGTTTACGAAGGAGGGGTTTATATAAAACTGACCCAAGGTATTTGAATACCTCAATTGGTATTCGAATACAGCTGTTAGGAAACGCAAAAGACTGGGCCATCTGATAAAGGGTATTCGAATACCTATGCAGGTATTCGAATAGACTTACCAAAATGACTTGGCCTCATTCTTGCAGGTATTCGAATACTTCTTATGGTATTCAAATGCCCAGAGACAGGAAATAAAGACTGATAGCAAGAGGCTTCAGGTTATTCGAATAACCACTAAGGTATTCGAATACACCTGTTTATAAATCATGAAAACATACGAACATATGATGGTATTCGACTACCAGATGAAGGTATTCGAATAACTTAGGCAGAAGAATGCATAAATTAAGTCCAGAATGCATTTTTGAAGGTTAAAAACTTACCCAGTTTGAACGAGTACCTGCAAAACAGAATTAAGGATATCTCCAACGCTCAAGTCAGTAACAATTTAAGATTAATAAATCAAAAAATAAGCAGCAAAGGTATGAATTTAAATGCACGATTGATCCAAAATGCCAAGTTCTCTTCTTAAATGAAAGAAAGAATCTTTAGGTAAAGGTTTTGTGAAAATATCAGCAAGTTGATTATTGGTTTCAACAAATTGATTTAATTCTTCTTGCATAGCTAGAAACCAATGTTCATCATTAAAGGCTTCATTGATGTCTTTAGGTTCGATTTGAGAAACAAAAGCTAAGTGGTTACATGCATTTCTAATGGAGTTTCGAGTACTTACACCTTTGGATACATCACCTATTACTTGATCAAGCGGATGATATTTTGAGGTACGCCATTCTTTGGGAAGTTCCAAAGCTTGTGAATCCTCTTGTCTTTGTTTATCTTCTTGCTTCTTGATTTCTTTTTCCATGCTATCCAAATGTGTTTCCGCTAAGACTTCTGCAACATCATCAATAACAAGATCCTTTCTCGATCCATTTGGGTCAGTTTCATCAAATGCAACATGTATAGATTCTTCAATAGTCATAGTTCTTTTATTATATATGTGAAAAGCCTTACTCTGATTTGAATAACCAAGAAATATACCTTCATCAGACTTAGCATCAAACTTGCCTAAGTTATCTTTTCCATTATTTAAAATAAAACATTTGCATCCAAAAACATGAAAATGTGCGACATTTGGCTTTCTTCCCTTGTATAACTCATATGGGGTTTTCTTTAAAATAGGTCTTATAAGGGCCCTATTCATAACATAACAAGCTGTACTTACAGCATCCGCCCAAAAATACTTAGGAAGAGCAGCCTCATTAAGCATAGTTCTTGCCATTTCTTCTAAAGAACGATTTTTTCTTTCTACACTCCATTTTGTTGCAGAGTTCTAGGGGCAGAGAAATTATGATTAATGCCATGTTCATCACAATAATTTTCAAAAACATTATTTTCAAATTCTCCACCATGATCACTTCTTATAGAAGAAATTTGAAAACCTTTTTCATTTTGAATAACTTTGGCAAGTCTTTTAAATGCTAGAAATGCATCATTTTTATTTGCAAGAAATAAAGTCCATGTAAACCTAGAAAAATCATCCACAATCACTAAGGCATAGTAATTCCCACCAAAGCTCATAGTTCTAGAGGGTCCAAATAAATCCATGTGCAAAAGTTGTAAAGGTCTAGTAGTTGAAACTATATATTTTGCTTTAAAAGAGACCTTTATTTGTTTACCCTTTTGACATGCATCACATAATTTATCTTTAACAAAATTAAGCTTTGGTAGTCCAATTACTAGCTCTTTAGAGACCAACTTCCTTAAGTGATCCATGTGAATGTGTGCAATTCTCCTATGCCATAGCCATGAATCATCATTCTTACTTAAAAGGCATTTCACATCATTTGAAGATATATCATCAAGACTAATCATATAAATGTTATTTATTCTATGACCAATGAATTTAACATGCTTATCATTTTTATCTTCAATTATGCAGCAATTTGAATCAAAAATTACTTTATTTCCTTTGTCACATAATTGGCTAATACTAAGAAGGTTATGTTTCAAGCCTTCAACAAGCAACACATTTTCAATAGAGGAGTTGGGATTCTTACCAACTTTGCCGATTCCAAGAATTTTTCCCTTGTTGTTATCTCCATAAGTAACGTGTCCATGACTCTTGGGAATAAACATGGTGAATTTTGAGTCGTCTCCAGTCATGTGCTTGGAACAGCCGCTGTCAAGATACCAATTTGAGCTCCTGGCTTTCAAGCACACCTACAACACAATTTTAATTTTTAACCTTTGGTACCCAAATTTTCTTGGGTCCTTGAGTGTCAGTTTTGGGCAATGTGCCCTTTAGAACCCAAACCATTTTTGTCCCAATTTTTGTGTTAACATTCTTTCTTGCATTGCATGTTGAAGCACTGTGACCCTTCTTTCCACAATAAAAACATTTAATAAATGGACTACTGGAAGTGCTTGAATAAACAAAGAAATTTTTATAAGATTGATGCTGATTTTTCATATTATAACCAATTCCAGCTTTTTCAAAAACAACCCTTTGTTTTCCTAATATGATATTTAAATTGTCTCTTCCGGGAGTGAATTTGGCAAGAGTGTTCTTTAAATCTTCAATTTCTTTTTCAAGTATATGACATGAAGAACAAGAATACGAAGTAGAAGCATGTGAGGGATGAGATGAGCATGCATCAATAATTCCCAAAGTTTCATTTTCAATTTTTAATTCTTCAATCTCTTTATTTAAAATAAGAATTTGATTTTCTAGGAAAGAGATTTTTTTCTTAGAAGAAGAAATTTGTTTTGTGAGTTTTAAAGATTCGTCATGCAATTCTTCAAAGGCATCTTGTAACTCATCATAAGAAGGCATTAAAGTAGTATTAGAACTTACCTCATTTTCGCTTTCTTCTTCTTCTCCTTTGGCCATGAGACAAAGCTGAGCTTCTTCGCTATCTGAGTTATCAGTTGAATCCATGTCGTTTTCATCCCATGCTATATAGGCTTTTCTTCCTTTTCTTTCCTTGAAGGGCTTCTTTTCAAGTCTCTCTTTCTTCTTTTGGTAAACGGGCATTCCATTTTCATGTGGCCATGCTTGCCACATTCATAGCAAGTAGGAGTTGATGAAGCTCCTTCGCCTTTGTAATAAGTCTTCTTCGGAGGGAAGGGAGGTCTTCTTTGCATTCCCTTTTTCCTGAGAAATTTACCAAATTTTTTAACTAACAGACTAAGATTTTCTTCGTTTACCTCAATGTTTTCTGAGCTTTCTTCATCTTCTTCATCATCATTGTCGATTGTTGAGGAAGTGGCTTTGAGCGCTATCCCTTTTTTCTTTTTATCGTTTTCTTCGCTTTGACTTAATCTGCTCAGTTCTAGTTCATGCTCATGAAGCTTTCCAAAGAGGGTAGCCAAAGACATTGCTGACAAGTCCCTTGATTCTGATATGGCTGTTACTTTGGGTTGCCAAATCCTGCTAAGACATCTCAACACTTTGTTAATCAAATCTTCATTAGTAAAATTCTTTCCTAATGATGCAAGATGATTAACAATGTGGGTGAACCTCTTTTGCATTTCTTGAATGCTTTCTCCTTGGTTCATTCTAAACAATTCATATTCGCGAGTTAGAGAATTGATTCTCGACCTCTTAACTTCACTAGTACCCTCATGGGTAACTTGTAAAGTGTCCCACATTTCTTTAGCGGTTTTGCAATTTGAAATTCTAAAAAACTCATCATACCCCAAAGCAGTGGTAATGATGTTTTTGGCTTTTAAATTATATTGAACTTTTTTTTTATCCTCATCAGACAAATCACTTCTAGGTGTCTCGGTTTTTACACCATCGACAACGCGTGTAGGTATAAATGCGTCGTTTTCGACAGCATCCCACACATCTAGATCAATAGCTTCGATGAAGATTTTCATTCTTTCCTTCCAATATGCGTAATCATCCCCATTGAAAAAGGGTGGTCGGTTTATGGAAGATCCTCCGAAAAACCATTTGAGGAAGCCATGTTCTCTTGAAGCGGCTAGGCTCTTTATACAAGAGTCTAGCTCTGATACCACTTGTTACCAAGTGGCTTCCAGTACTCAAGAGGGGGGTGAATTGAGTAACAAAAACTTTCGCAAAAGCCTCAAACAAATAAACTTTGCTGAATTTAAATATTAAAGGATGTGAAAGAGATAAGAAAAGGAAGAACAATTAATAATTAAATCGCAAGAAACAGTAAATAAAGTGCATAAAGAAAAAGGAATAAGGGAAGAAAAACAGGCACAGTATTTATCCTGGTTCGACCACCAACCACTTGTGGCCTACGTCCAGTCCCCGAAACACAGTTCGAGATTTTTCACTATTCAAGACAAGCTTAAAACAGGTGCTTGCAACCATTATAATAAAGAGCACTTTTCACACACAGGGAAACTCTACCCTTGTGCTCAAGCCTCAATCAAACAATCAATCCCGAGGGATACCTCACCCTAATACAATCCTGAGGGATACCTCACCCTCAAAACAATATATTAGAGAAATAGATGAAGAAGAGAAACTCTCACTTAGAGTAAATAATTACAAATTGAAGCACTAAAGAGTTGTCTCACAGATATCTCAAGGATTCAATATTAAGAGCACAGAGAAAGAGAGAAAATAATGTAAAACTCGTTTTCAGCCAAGCAAAAATTGATCAAAATGTTCGGGGGTTTTCAAAGGTGTCCCAAGCTTCTATTTATAGAGCAACGTGAGAGAGAGAGAGCCGTTGGGAGCATTAAATTGATTTTTAAAAGCTTCTGAGTCTCGTATCAAATTTAAAAACTCAGGGCTGATTCCCGTGGGTTATTCGAATACCAGGAGGAGGTATTCGAATACCTCTCAAAAAGCTTTGTTAAAAAACTAATTAAGTTGGGGTTATTCGAATACCAATCAAGGGTATTCAATACCTCTTTAAAAAAAGGCATGTTTCGAAATCAGGGTATTCGAATACCATATGGGGTATTCGAATGCCTCTGTTTTGGCAAAACAGAAAGTATAAGTTACGAATCAGGTTATTCGAATACCATAAAGAGGTATTCAAATACCTCAGTTAAAAATAGTTCAGAAACCTTTCTTAAATGCTTCGAAATGCTTATTTTTAGTTTCTAAACCATTTGATCTTTCAAGTGCTACTTTAAAACTTCAGTTTAATTTAATAAGCAGATTATTTTAGATCTTTTAACCATTGAGATATCTAGTTGACAGCTCCATACATGATAGATCCTAAGTCCTAAGACTAATCTTGAAACACTTCGACTTGGTCTTCTCATCATCCTCATGTTTGTTATCATCAAAATACATCTTCATTGTTGCGTAGTAAACACATGATTCACAATTTCATACAATTCCATAATATGCCACAATTGGCCAAGATAAGCATCAAAATACAAATGGTCACTCACATGGACCCATAACATTATAATATAAAGATCAAATCAATTGGTACATTCTTAGGTCCATTATGAATCCTAACTTAGAATTTGTTTCCGCTTTCAAGGTTCATGCCCAATCCAATTCTTACAATTAGTTTAATCTTCCAAGGTAATTTAATTTCATATAATTTGTAAATTATTCAAGTTCTTAGGCGTCACACTCTCTTGTTCTTCACTCACTTGTAATTACCTTAAGTCTATGACAATCTCGCTCTTAGTCCTTTAAAATTTATGTAATCTTTGATTATATTAAATTCGTCTAATTTATTAATTGTCTACCTCATTACATAGGTTTTTAATTGCATAATTACTTATGCTTGCAAGTTACCAAAGTTACATATTTACACTTAAAAAAGCCTTAGAGGTCGTGGCCTCTCTAGGGATTCAATTCCCAAATCTTTTCAATTTATCATATTATAGGTTACACTCTTAATTCACTTAATCCTTTACTTATTGCATTGGTTCACCAATAACCCTAATTTTGGGCTCAAAACCGTGGTCACCCTGTAGGTTTCAATCTCAAGTTTTCCTTCCATTAAATTCTATTTTATCACTTGATTAATTTAAGCCTCATGCTTGTTACAACTTGTCTACAATTTACCTAATTTTTTTAACCCTCAAAACCGTGGCCTCCCTAAAGGTACTCCATATCCTTTTTCTTCCATTTCAAGCCATCCAATCTAATCCAATAAATCAATGTACACAATCAATCAATTCAAGGTCATGACTATCATAAAATCAACATGTAAGCATAATAGTCATCCAATAAAGAATAACCCACATTAGGATTTTTCTTACAAACAACAAAATCAAAGTTCCTAGATGCTAATAGAGGTTGAGGAGGAGTGTCTTCCTCTTACCCAAGTGAAGAAAACAAAAGAACACCAAGGAATCTCCTTGTAATTTCGGATTGGTACTCCACCAAACCCTAGAAATTTTTGACTTGATTAGAATAGCATAAGGACATGAAAAATGTAATGTAGATGGTCATTAAAAGACCCTTGAAACCGAAAATGCAAGGAAGAGAAGAAGAGTCTTGAAGCTTACCCAAAAACTCAAAACTTGAAGCTTGAAGAAAGTGATGAAGATGGTGGAATTTCAAGATGCTCCAAGCAAGAAAGATGTTTAGAAGGGGGAGAGGATTAAGAAAATGTGGTTAGTTGTAATTTTTGTGAAGAATGAGTGGGAGGGAGAGGGGCTGGCCGTAGCTCTAGAGAGAAGGAGGAGAAGAAGAAAATGAAGAAAGAAGAAGAAGAAAGGTAGAGAGAGAAAGGCTTTAGGTTAAAGGAATTTTGTGTAATGTAATAACTTAAGTGAAACAAATTAATTTTCCCCCCCCATAGTGAAATTTCTGCTTTAGCCGTGCATAGAGAGAGAAAAGAGGGTGAGTGTGTTGGCTTCCCTTGGAAGCTAAGAGCTCTTTAGTCATTAATTGGTCAAAGCTTCTTAAAGAAGCCTTGATTATTTTACATTAAATTTGAATTAAAGTGAATTGATTAGACATAAAGTAGATTGTATTTGGATAATGTGATAGGATTTTTATTACATGCTATTATCTAATGGATAATAGTTACAGTTGACAGAAATCAGTATTTAATTAATCTGATAGATAAAATTTTTGCAGTATTGTTTTATTTTATCTGTTAGAATTTCTCGAAAATTGTGAAACCTCGTAAACTGTGTCCAGTCTCGGGTTTAGTAAGATCTCTCGTCGACATGTCCATAGTTCCAAGTTCACGGAGAAAATATCACGTTTCTCCAGTTTCACTCAGTGCGCACACAAAATGAGGAATATACTAAAATATTCGACGTTTCCGGAAAATTCCCAGAAAATTCTCAAAAATTACAAATATTATAAAACGACTATTCGTCATATAATTTTCTAATTTTTGAAGCGCTACAGTCATTTTCTCGACTCTGCTCAAGTTTTACGTAAAACGAGAAATATATTAAAATATTTATCATTTTCGAAAGATTCTGAAAGAATTCACATAATTCACAAATATTAGAAAATGACTATTCGTGGTAAAATAAATAATTTCCGAAGCATTACACTGACTTCAGCAATTCTCAGCTCATTGTGCACTCAAAACGAAGAATATATTAAAATATTCGACGTTTCCGTAAAATTCTTAAAAATCATGAATATTATAAAATAATTATTTATTATTAAACAGATATTTTTCAGGTTGTTACACATTTATTTGGAGCTAAGGAATCTTACTAAACCTAATTTTGGGGAAAGTCTTGAGACTTACTAATAATGGACCAATAGGAAATCAAGTCAACGTTTCTGACTTGAAAATCTCTAAACCAATAGAAACTAGCCAACATTAGTGGCTAGGACTTTCTAAACCAATGAGATGTAGTCAAATTTAGTGGTTAGACTAGTTACTTGGTAACTAGATGACTTAACTAGGTTAGTTTATATTCTATGTAGTAACCAAATAGGATGGAAACTTAGTTTGTATTCCTTAGCATTTCTAGTTACAAGAAGCTTCTACAATATTCAAGAATGGATGGATAACATCAAGATAACTAATTAGTTAGTAATGTGACTAGAAAACAAACTAAGTTAGCCTAAATCTAACTTGGTTATTCTAAGAAGCATAGGAAGTAACTAAATGAACCAAACCTAGCTAGTTCTCTAGGAACCACACGGTTTTGGAGGAGACTAGGATTGTCTAGAATATTTGATTCAAGCATAGAAAACTATCTAGTTAGCAATGTAACTAATTATCCTAACTAAGTTAGCTTAAGTGTACATAGAAACTAATGGGATTAGTAACTTAGTTAGCATTCTATGACCACCATTAGGCTAGAATCTTCAAGAACAAGTGACTAAGGCTTGGTTTAGCCAATTAGAAACATGCTTCGGGGAGAAGCCTTGCATGTGAGCCTTTGTTGTATGCTAAGGCTAGGATGGAGTCTTGGAGGGTCAAAGAAAGTGGCCACCTCCTTTGGAGCCCTCCTACACGGCCATGCACCCATTTAGAGACCAAAGAGGTTAGTTTAATTCATCTAAGACATAAACTCTCTCTACTCTTCATGTTCTTCTTCAAGCAACCAAGAAAAATCCATTTTCTTCTCCAAGAGGACATTCGGCCACCCTTTTAAACCAAGACATCCAAGCTTCTAAAATTTTACCTAAACATATTTCCTAGACCTAAACCATATTCTAAGAACATCTCTAGTTGTGAGTTTTCACAAAATCATCCATCTTGAGCTTGAAATCCAAGCTTAAAGTTTCTACCAAAAAGGGTAAACTTCTTGTTTCTTGACCCAATCTTTTAGTTTTAATTTTCTAAGTCATGATTGATCCATGGTTTATCTATTTCTAAGCTTGTTATTGATTTTAAAATTTGTTTAAGATTTTTAGGGTTTTTCTAAGGAGTTTCACGAAAAGCTTAGGAAGGAAAACTTGAAGGATTTGTCTCCTTTTTAAGGTAAGAGGGAGATTCATCTCACCAACCAAGTATGGTGGTGAGAGATGTATTTGTTTTTGAAGAATGGTGAATCTATGTGAGGGTTCATTATTCATGGTTGTGTAATTGTTTTTGAGTAGTTATGTGTTTTGATTTATGTGGTTATGCTTTGCATGATTTATTGCTTTGCTTATGATATGTATGATGTGAATATATTGTATATGCCATGATGGAACTGAACAAGGAAAATGATTTTGGTTTCAATGACCAAGAGGCTCACAACCTCAACACCTCAAAATAGGTGTTTCCAAATTAAGATTTTCATGAATGATAAAATTGAATGATTAGAAGGAAAAAGGAAAAGAAAAGATATAATGGTTCCAATGATCATGTAGTTACGATTTTGATGGTTTGAAAAGGGATTTACTTCATGTAAAATTTTGATTTAGAAAATGAAAGGAAATTGATTTAAAGAAAATAAGAAAAGGATTTTAGAAATGAAAACAAAGTGTTTTGTCACTTGAGAAATAGAAATTTTGTTTATGAAGGAAAAAAAGAGGTTGAAAGTGTTTGAACCTCAACTTATTTTAAAGAGAACTGATTTTTTTGAATTGATTTAGAATTATGGAGAATACGTTGATGACTTAAAATTTACTAACGTATAGCTCATTCTGTGGGTTTTTGAGAGCATTAGGAAATTTTAAGTAAGAAAATATGGAAAAGTAAAGCAAGAAAGGGTATGAAATTTTAGAAAGGTCGAAATGAAATTTAGAAGGTTGAGAAATATTTTACGTAGTGGAAAAATGATGAAGAATGCTTTTCGTAACTTAAAAACATGATTTTTTAAGCTACGCGATTTCAAAAATGTCGAAAAATTGCTACGCGAATGAAAATCGATGGAAAATTTTTACCCGATTGAGAAAACGATGGAAAATCGCTATACGATTGGAAAAATGCGACAAAAGTGTTACTCGATTGAGAAAACACGATAATATGATTATGCGATTAAATATACAGTAGGATTACTGTTAGACGGATGTATGGACTCTGTATGAGAAATAATAAGTTTTGCCTATGACTGGCTTTGGTGCATTAAACATGTATTGGAAAGGTCCGATGGATTGGATAAGGCTAATTGCCTAGGAGAGAATACACCTCTTGAGTGGGTGTGATATACATAGTGTAAGTCACTTGTTTACCTTGGGGGCATCGGGGTGTGGGTTGCCTACAGTGGGCAGTTGGTAGCTCTTCTGTACTGTGGGTTAGATCGATGCAACACACCGATGATCTGGACCGAGATACTATTCTTAATCAAGATCTAATAAAGACTGTTGCGTATATGCTAGATGTGCAAACACTAATGAAAATGGTGGCACGTGGTCTGAGGCATGTTGGTATAGACATATCTTTCGGATCAATCTCTCCGACCTGAGTTTAGCTCCATGGAGTAGGAAAATGAGTCAGTGAGCATATGCATAACTTGGACATGTCTGAATGTTTAACCCTGTATCGTTGAATGATATATCTGTATAATGTATTGTTTGTTTTATCTCTTTGCTACCATATTGGTAATGGTGTAGGTGATCCCACCTCTTCGTATATTATTTTGTTTTGTATTTATATTTTGGTAAAGACACTGAGCGAGGTACCAAGCAAGAGGGTGAAGAGGAACAGATTCCTACTGAGGAAGCTGAGTTTTTAGAAGATGGTGACCCGGTCGAGTTTCTTCGGATATGTGAGACTACAGTTCTATGGAGGAGCTAGCGCTTGGAGGATTAGTCCCAATGAGGAGGGACTAATATATCAAGGACATTTGACGGTCAACATGAGCAGGCTATTTCATGGAGATCCGTTCTTTTCTGTTACTATTTATGTATATGTCGAATTTTCACTGTCGATTAGGTAGTATTGGGGTGGTAGGTATCACATCCCAATGGAGATCAGTATAGTGTTGTCTGCATAGACACCGGTTCGTAGGGCTTCACGTCAAGTTGGATTCCTGCCTACTGAGGAATCTGAGGAGGACCTGTCTGCGGGTTCTGTTATCTAATTATGCTTGGGTAAGTATGTTAGTTTAAATAATGTTCAAATACTTTTGAGAACTATGTCTATAAATATTTAAGTATATCAGTACTAAAGCTTATGTATATGATGTAAATTATTTGTGATGCTGTTTAGGATTTTATATTCTGCTAAGTTTATTTTATTATTATTCCAGAAATTTTATAACTCATAATTACATTTCAAATCATATTTTATAATCTATTGGGAAACTTAGTAATTAAGTAACATAAATGTGATACCCTATGGTGGGTGTTACAAGCATCACTCTTTGTCTAACTCAATAAGTATCTCTATCCCCAAGTTATTGTGATATTCTATATGAAGTATATGACACTTGTTGATAAATTGATCTTAAACTAATTAGAGGCTTTCCTTACATGAGAAGTATGCTTAGCTTTGACAAAGTACCTAATTGGATATTAACTTGCTATTTTTTGTCGTTGCATATAGGGTGAATGATGTTTATTCCATACATGCTTTGATCCCAATAACATATTTCATTAATGAGATGTACTTATGTTCTTTTGAATTGGTTTGATCTATCTCAATGAATATGTGGTTTTAATATAAAACCTCTCTACCCTTCTAATTGTTTTTAACAATATAATGTGCTCTTGTAAAATTCTTTTTGAAAGGGGGAGAAGTTTTAAAATGTTTTTTTGATTGATGGGTTAAGCATAAGTATTTTTTGTTTTGCTTTACTTTATGATAATGTGCTTATATGGTCTTGGCATATATATTTCACTTTATACATCTTGTGCTTCAATGAGGGGGAGCCTAGCTCTTAAGTTGTTTATATCTTTTGGCTTACATCATTGTTTGATTACATAGAGTATTTTATTTCTATCATACGCTAAATGTTGATGTATCAAAATATGACAAGTATTGAATGAATAATCTTTTATATCTTGAAAGCATGCTTGTTTCATATCTCTATTCTTGAATCATTTGTACAATCTAATAGGAGGAGATAGTTATGTTTTGAATACATTAAAGAAGTTTTTGGTTTTGATGATCCTACTCTTTTTGGCAACGTGAGTTTTATCTATAGGGGGAGAGAAAATATGATCTTTCCTTCCTAAGCCTTTTTGTTGACGTCAAATAGGGGGAATGAGAATTGAAAAGAAAAATATGTTCTTGTACTTATTGTTTGATATGCATATATTGTACAATATATTTTTCTTTGGTGATTTGTCATCATCAAAAAGGGGGAGATTGTGGAAATAAGTTTGCCCCAATGGTTTGATATGTTAAGTTTTGATTATGACAAATACAAGGCAAAAAGAATAATACTTATGCTACATAAATGTGCTTAATAGATTATATTGGATCGTGCATGATCATGTACTCTATCTTGTTTATATGCTAATATAATATGTTCCATGAGAAATACTATTGATGAATATGCATGTGATGCATTGTTTATGAGGAACATATCATTGATACACATACATGATGTAAATTGAGTCGTCATGCATATGTGCTGTCCGTTGGACTTTATTGTGAAAAGCGATGTGTGCCTAGGAGATTGAATAACACCTTTGTGCGAGTGCGAGTAGACAAAGCGTAGGGTCATAGTGGTTGACCTTAGGGGCGTCAAGGTGCGGGTGTCACATAATAGACAGTGGTAGCTCCACTAGGGCCATGGGATAGACCGATGCAAACACACCGACGATCCGGACCAAGATGATGTCCTATATCGCGATCAACTGTTGAGGTGCCATGTATAAGCCATATAGCGCAAATATTTTTATGAGATGAAGCACATTATTTTTAAAGGCTAACGAGATACTGGCATAATTCCTTGATCATTCTCTCCAAAAATGTTGAAATCTAGCACCATGGAGTAGGATTTTTGGTACCATAATGCATTGTGCATTGTTAATTATTAGTCTCATATTGCATTGAGCATGAGTACTTATGACTGTTGAAACATCTACTCTTATTGTTAATATAATTATTTGGTTTGATAAACTGTTCACTGCCTGAGATTCTGCTGTTATTTCTTTTTATTGCTCACTCGATTATTATTGTTGTTTTTACTCATTCTGTTGATAAATATATGTATTGTAATGCCATGTGGGCGTCCAGCGCCATTCTGTTTTCTTGCTGCCATTTTGGTAATGAAAGTTGGGTGTCTCACATCTTTTCTGTATATCTGTACTTCTATTTTAAATTATGTATTACCGAGAAGACATTCGCGAGGAAGAAAAAGAAGCGCCTGAGTTTCCTGGCTTTTGGCCTGATTACTACTAGAGCTGATTGAAGATGTCTTCGCGTCCGCACCGATTCTTGGGGTATGCTAGGATGACCTTTCACAGTAGACCTGACTATTAGCATATAAACTTGAGCACGGACCGTTGCATCTATCACGGGGAACTGACTGTGTCTTTAGCCTAGGGTCACTATGATCCACTTGTTTTTTATTTCACAGCTTTTGTTCATTTAGAATTTTATCTGCCTGTTAGAGATTTGTGGGATGATCTTTATTATACCCCACAAGAGGACTCTTTCCTCTCCACTGCTCGGGCTTCTACCCAAAATTCGGTCGCTTCGATGGCGATATCATTGGATGAGGAGGACCCTGCTATGGTCCCTTCTCGTCAGTCTTAGGGGCTGATACTGTCAGTGGCTACTGATGGCTAACCATTTATTTTTATAGGAAGCCTGACGTTTTGCTGTATTTGATGAATGTATATTTGTATCATCTCGGGTGGGTACATCTTTTGCTTTTTGTATAATTTATAATGTAATTAAATAGGCTGATGCATATATATATATATATATATATATATATATATATATATATATATATATATATATATATATTATGAATGAATGTATGGTTTATTTTAGGTCAGTTCTTACTGCGACCGTTCTAACTATTTTCTCGTTACGAAAAGAATCTTTAAATTAATTCTTTTGACACTACTTGTTAATAATACAATTTAATAAACAAAAAAATATAATGTCATTTATAAAGGAACTTATACATCTATAAAATGAACCGGGCATATGAGGTTTAAAATAACTATTACTTTTTCGCAAGTGTTTTATATTTTGTTACGACGTTTCTTCTTCTTCTAGAAAAAGGGGCGTTACACTGTCTTGGTATCAGAGCCCCGATTTAAGTTTTCTTTTGGGTCTTGTGGTTTTGGACTGTCTTGTTTATGCTGTGTGATTCTCTGTGTTTGGTATTCCGAAAGGATACATCTGACTTTTCCTTGTGTTTTGTATAGTTTGACTTGAAAGAGAATTATGGCTCAGAGAGGAGACATGACTGCGATGATTGAGACAATTCAGAAGATGGTTGAGGTCATGCTACAACAAAACCAATAGACGGGTCAACAGCAAGAAAGGACTGCACAACAGCTTGAAGCCACTGCTGATGCCCAAAACTTAGCGGAATTTCGCCACACTAACCCTCCACAATTTAAAAGAGAATTTGATCCTGAGAAGGCTACTCTGTGGATCAAAGAGCTGGAGAAGATATTCACGAGTATGAACTATGCTAACAATAAGAAAGTGACTTATGCTACGTTTATGCTTGTTGGAGACGCAGAGGATTGGTGGACCGGAGAATAGAGGTTGCTGGAGGCAGAAGGTCGAGAAATTAATTAGGCAGTATTCAAGGAGAGATTCTTGAATAAATATTTTTTGGAAAGTGCGAGACATGCTAAGCAGATGGAGTTTCTTAGTTTGCGGCAAGGAAATATGACTGTAAGTGAGTATGCTACAAAATTTGAGAGCTCGTCAAAGTTCTCAACTTACTTTCAACATCAACCAATCGAAGCATGGAAATGTTGGAAGTTTGAGGAAGGCCTAAGGCATGATGTGGAAAGAGCTGCAATAACCTTGAAGATCAATCAGTTTTCGGAATTGCTTGACACGTGTCACCAGGTGGAAGATTTAGACCAAGCGCGAGACACAAGAAACCGTAACTTTGGACCTTTTCGGTCCCAAAGAGGAGGAAGCAGTAATGCCAATCGTTACCAGAAAAAGCCTTATTCCAAACCGCCTGGAAATCAACAACAAAGACCGCAAGGTGGAAGTCCTAGAGGAAGTGTAGGTAAAACTGGTCAAACTACAACTTTTACGCTATGATGCATGAAGTGCGGGAAGGAGCACTGCATAAGGGATTGCACAATCAAAGGGACTATTTGTTTTAGATGCGGGAAGGCTGGATATGTTTCTCACGACTGCAATCAAGCAAAGGCTAAACCATCGGTTAATGCTGTAAGAACAGCGAAACCGCAGGCTGGAGGGAGAGTTTACACTCTGAGTGGTGCTGAAGCCTCTCAATCCGAAGATCTTATACAAGGGGAAGGTCTCATAGAGGGTAATCTTTTAACTGTACTGTATGACTCTGGTGCAACCCATTCTTTTATTTCCTATGACTGCGTGAAAAGATTTGGCTTGCCTGTGTCTTCTTTGCCTTTTGACTTAACTGTTTTGACTCCTAGTGCTAAACCTGTTGTTACCACCAAAGTTTGTTTGGATTGTCCATTGATTGTTGAAGGTCAAATCTTTTCTATTGATTTGATCTGTTTACCACTTTCCCAATTAGACATAATCTTAGGAATGGATTGGTTATCTTCTAACCATGTCCTGTTAGATTATTCTAGAAAAACCATAGTTTTTCCTTTGGATGAGAATTCTAGATTTTTTACGGCCAATGAAGTTCAAGCTTTCTTGAAAGGAGGAGCTCATGGATACATGTTGTTGTCTTCTTTAAAAGTTGAGAAGGAGGTAGATGTGAACACACTTCTTGTGGTTCGAGAATTTCTTGAAGTCTTTCTTGAAGATGTACCTGGTTTACCAACAAAGTGAGAGATCAAGTTTCCTATTGACCTTGTATGCAGAGCTGGTCCTATTTCCATAGCACCTTACAGAATGTCACCAGCGGAACTAGTTGAACTCAAGGAGCAATTGGAGGAGCTTTTGGAAAAGCAGTTTGTTAGACCTAGCGTATCACCTTGGGGAGCGCCGGTATTGCTAGTTAAGAAGAAGGATGGTACTTCACGATTGTGTGTGGACTACCGTCAGCTGAATAAAGTCATAATCAAGAATAAGTATCCACTACCAAGGATAGATGACCTAATGGATCAGTTGAAGGGAGCAGCAGTGTTTTCTAAGATTGATTTGCGATCGGGTTACCATCAGATTAGAGTAAAAGTGGAAGACATTCCCAAAACAGCTTTTCGTACTCGTTATGGACACTACGAGTACTTAGTGATGCCATTTGGCGTAACGAATGCACCTGTTATATTTATGGACTATATGAATAGAATCTTTCACCCTTATTTGGACAGGTTTTTGTTGTCTTCATTAATGATATCTTGATTTATTCTCGAAATCAAGAAAATCATACTGAACACCTCAGCTTAGTCCTTTAGATTCTGAAAGAGAAAAAGTTGTATGCCAAACTATCCAAATGTGAATTTTGGCTAGATGAAGTCAAATTTTTAGGCCACGTGATCTCAAGGGAAGGAATTGCTATAGACCAATCAAAGGTAGAAGTTGTTCTACAATGGGAAATGTAACACCCCTTTGGAGGATGTCACACATAAAAGAAAATAAAAGAAATAGAAATAAAATCTACCCAAGTTGTGAAACATTTGTTAAATATTATTACGGGTTGTAAAATAATTCCTGATAGACAGAAATATGATATAAAAAAATAATGCGGAAAATACGAAATAAAAAAAAACATCATCACTAATAATATACATATGATTAAGTTATAAACTGTACAAATAATTTATAACTAAGACTACAAATATTTAAACAAAAACAGTAAAGAAAGCAATAAAAGAGTTAATATATACAGACATACGCTGACGCGCCCAAAAAAAAACATCATGATTATCTAATCCTCTGATGGATCACTCTCGAAGATGAAAATGATCATCAGGAGATAGATATCTGGATGTCTCGACACACGGCGATAACGGGATCGCGCAGTCGATACGATGCTTATCTCACTAGGCTCAGGGTTTTCAGCACCCCAATAACGCCTAATGGATAAGGGTAACTCTAAGTGCAGAAAAAGTGTCGTAGTCATGACAGGCTCTTCATCAAAACGTTGACGTAGGATCACGGTCACACGTCTTGCATACATGTCACAGAGTCACGATCGCCTCGTAAGTGCCAAGCCGCAGCACCTCCATGAAATACCAGCTCTATGAATCCCAAAAATCTGGCGTCGCCATCCTCACAATCAATCCGGAGGATATGGATGATCGGATGGTTCTTGATCGTAAAACTAGTCGTGCCTGCTCATTGATCTTCCTCCTCCTCAGGGTACACGATCTCAATAGGCTGATCCTCTTCCTCGAAGTCTTTACCGCGTAAAATAATTAAACAGAAAATACATATAACAAAGAGGTAAGACAACATAAAATCATCACAACATGGCCAATAAGAAGACAACAAACAACATGTATACAGTTCATGCATTATAAAATACTATAACAGAAAGAATCACAAATTAGAGTCAGATTTAGATATCATAACAATATATCACATCACAGATAAAACTTCACAGATAAAATAAGAAAGATAAGAATAAACAGATAAGATATAATAATCAAATATAATAACAATAACCAGATAAAATAAACAAATAAAATACAGATAAACAATAAATAGATAAGATGGAAATAAATAGACATAGAGATAAATAAATAAATAATATAACAAAATCCTACTCCATGGAGCTAAAGAAACACAAGTATCAGAGAGAGGAATGATTCGCAAAATCTAATAGTACCACGGCTGCCCCACCAACTATTGCGCTGTCACACGTTGCGTCTATAGCCCCACGACATAGGAATCCATTAATCCAGGCGTGGTGTAGTTCACGGTCTCACGTTGTGGCACTACAGGCAAATGTACTACTAGATTTCACCAATCTCGATTAAATATAGTGTATGTTGAGTACCATAGTGCGCTATCAGTTTACCACGGCCCAGCGGAGCTACCAACTGTCCACATGTGGGATCCCGTACACTATAGTCTCCAAGTTCATTAGAACAATGAACCACACTACGTTTATCGCATCGACAACACGATGTGATTCGTCTCGTCAACCAATCCACCAAATACATGGCACACATAACAGATAGATGGAAAGCACATGCGGGTTCACATTTTCCCGACAACAGATATAGTCTCAAAAGCCTGTACGGGTTCACATTTTTCCGACAGCATATAAATTTTCAAAAGTCTGTACGGGTTCACATTTTCCCGACAGCAAATAGATTTTCAAAAAGCCTGTACGGGTTCACATTTTCCCGACAGCATATAGATTTTCAAAAATAATCTGTACGGGTTCACATTTTCCCGACAGTATAAAGATAGTAACGGTCAATCGCGTAGAAATTTTATCGCGTTTTCATAATTCCGTCGTTTTTACAAACGTTTAAAAATCGGGTAAAGATATTTTTTCTATTTTTAAAATCGCGTAGCATTTTTAATACGTTTTCTCAATCGCGTAGGATTTTTAAATCATTTTCTTATTCGAATGCCCTTAAAATTACTGTTTAAACCAACAGAAATAGTACTTAGTACATTTAAACTACGTAGAATAATTTTTCATACCGCATACTGTCTTTAGGGTATTTTTACTATCTCATTGGTTCATTTTTACTAAAAATTGACAGTATTTTGTTTAGAATATCATAATAATGGTTTCCTAAATTATCCATAAAATTTCCATTTACCTAATTTTTAACCATTTCATTTAATTCTTTTTGAAATCTTTAACATGCTTCAAAACCTTAAGTGAGCTATATGTTAGAAAATTTCTCAAAATTTTTGTATTTTACTTCCTAATGATAAAATTACTAGTTTTAATCCTTTAAGCTTAATTCTACTCAATTTGTTTCTTCAAAAATCATTATAGAAAATTTCTTCTTAACTTGTATTGTCTCTTTTTGATTAAAAAAGGTTTGGAATTAAGTTTTTGAAATCATGATAACCTATATTGGCATGTTGGCCAAATTTCGTAAAACTTTTTCATTTGATTTCTAAATCATGTCAAAGGTATTATCTTATCTAAGTTCATTAAATCATGTTATAAAATAATAATTTTAAATCAAATAAATCCTTTAGGCATGTTGGCCCAAAATTTACTAAATCTTTACCATTTGATTTCTAAATCCCTTTTCTTTGATCAAATCAATTTGAAACCTTCTTATTTCTCCTAATTAATTAAGTTACACTTTAGGAAAAATTAAGAGAACATTTTGGTCCTCACACTTTGTCATTGCCGTGAACTAGGGAATGTGTTCTTTGGAACACTCATGCAAATTTACACATGTTATTCACATCTTATACCTTATCATACAATTCTAACACATGCATTTATATTTCTAACACATGCAAAATATTTCTAACATAAAACCTAAATTAAAACTTATAGACATACAATCAAAAGCTAATAGACATGCAAAATTATTACAATCACCAAACAAGAAAGCTACTAACATATAACACCTAAGCTACTAGCAACCACAAAAATTAACAAATACACATCTATAAACACACCACAACCGAATCCTTATGGATTCTACAAACAATCCATCTTCTTACCACCATCAAGGGATGATAAGAATTGTCTTCCTCTTACCTTAAATGAAGACAAATGATTAGCTTTCACACCTCCTATGGTTCGGTTTTCACTCCACCAAATACCTAAAAATCTCAAATAAAATCTACATGTCATTAACCATGAAAAAGAAGCTAAACCATGGAGAAATCATGGCTTAGAACTTTGAAAAAGAAGAGAGAAAAAAAAATATGATATTTCACCTTCTAGGTCAAATTTACAAGGTTGATTTCCAAGCCCTAAATGGAAGATTTTGAAGAAACTTCCAACTAGAAAGGTTCTTAGAATAGTGTTTAGGTTAAGGAAACTTGGTAAGAAAAATTTTTGGATGGTTGGATGGTTAGGAATGGCTCTTGGCCGAATGATAGGGAAGAAGAACAACAATGGAGGCTAGGTTTCTTGGAAGAGAGAGAAGAGAGAAAAGTGATGAAGGAGAAATGTGATTTTGGTCTTCAAAGACCTCTTGGCCGTAGACATCAAGTGAGGTGCAAGGTGGGCACCTTGCTTGGCTTCATCCAAGCCATTTGATGAATCAATGGTCAAGATCAAGCCTTGGTGAGCAAGCTTGATTCCCATTGGTTGGCTCTTGGTGACTCACATGCTGAGTCACACAAATTCATTTAATTTCTGTGAGTCACTAGTGAGTCACTGTTCTGAAAGTTCTACTGCTAACGGTGATTAATTAAGCTACCGATCTAACCGTTCTGCTAATTGTGGGTCCCGCAAAATATTTCGGGTCCATCATCACTAAAATATATTGACTAATAAAATAATATTATAATAATATAAAATTATTTTATTTGACATTAAATCCTAAAAATTAAAAGATTTTTTTTTTAGTCTCATTCAGAATCGGGTTAAGTAAGATCCCCCAATTCTAAATAATAAAATAAGATTTTCCCGGCCCGAAAAATATTATTTTCCTGCCTCGAGCAAATCACACAAAATGTCCATATAAAATCACAGACAATATTTTCAGGCATTAAATCAAGAAGAAAACAATTAAAAACAGCAAAAACAACGAAAACAGTACGTTCGGGACGTAACGGTCATTTTCCCATTTTTTCCCACAACGTAGGTAATTGTCCAAAACGTTCAAATAAAATATCCAAAGCATTATATATAGTCAGTATATCTTTCGAGAAAAATTAATACAAGAGCTCGAGAAAAATTTTTATTTTACCGTCTCGAAGCAAACTACGTAAAACGATCGAATAAAATTTGAGCCTGTATTATCGTAATTGTTTTCATACAGAAATCGAGAACAAAAAAATAGGGATACAGCGGTCATTCATACATAAGCATGAAAAACAGAAAACAGTACATTCAGAATATTTTCTAAAAATTGGGGCGTTACAACTCTCCCCAACAAATAAAAATTTCGTCCTCGAAATTCGATGTTCATCCAAACAAATGAGGATACTAATCCTTCATTTTATCTTCCAACTCCCAGGTAGCTTCACCCGTCACATCATTCCATATGACCTTCACTAGCTCGATCATCTTCCCTCGAAGCTGCTTTACCTTTCTGTCCTCTATTCTGACAGGTAAAGTTTCGTAAGTTAGATTCTCATTTAACTGCACATCATCTGGTTGTATAACATGTGTCGGATCTGGTATATACTTCCGTAACTGAGACACATGAAACACGTCATGCAAATTCGATAGAAAAGGCGGCAAAGCAACTGATATGCTACAGGACCTATACATCGGATAATCTGATATGGTCCAATGAATTTAGGAGTAAGCTTCTTCGACTTAATCACTCTTCCGACACCAGTCGTAGGAGTAACTCTTAAAAACACATGCTCACCCTCCTTAAACTCAAGAGATCGTCTTCGTTTGTCCGCATAACTCTTCTTTGCGCTTTGCTTTGCCGTCCTCATCTTCTCTTGTATCATCTTGACTTTATCCGTAGTTTGTTGTACAAGTTCCGGCCCAACAGTCATACTCTCCCCATCTTGATACCAACATAGCGGCGTTCGACATCGTCTTCCATACAATGCTTCATAAGGTGTCATTCCGATGCTCGCGTGAAAACTATTGTTGTAGGTGAATTCTATCAAAGATAAAAATTCATCCCAACTTCCTCGTTGTTCTAAAACACAAGCACGCAATAAATCCTCCAAAGACTGTATAGTCCTCTCTGTCTGACCATCTGTCTGCGGATGATATGCTGAACTCAATCGTAACCTGGTTCCCATAGCTTCTTGCAGACTTCGCCAAAATCTTGACGTAAACTTCGGATCTCTGTCAGAAACTATACATGTAGGCACTCCATGTAATCTGACAATCTCGCTGATGTACAACTGGGTTAATCTTTCCAATGAATATTTAATATTGATTGGTAAGAAATGAGCCAATTTCGTAAGTCTATTGACTATAACCCATATCGAATCATGACCTTTCCTTGTCTTTGGCAAACCAAGATGTGAAATCCATAGAAATGTTGTCCCATTTCCATTCTCGGAATCGATAATGGTTGTAACATCCCAAATGGTCTTTGGTGTTCAACTTTCGATTTTTGACAAACTAGGCAAGTTGACACGCATCTAACCACATCACCCTTCATTCCATGCCACCGAATAACTTCTTCAAGTCTTGGTACATCTTTGTTATGCCCGGATGCATACTTAATAGACTAGTATGGGCATGTTCCACAATATATCACCTCGGTTCTCGGTCACGAGGAATACGATTCTACCCCGAAACCTCAAAATTCCATCGTTCCTTCTTTGAACTCTACTTGCCTCGTCTTGCTTCATTTGCTCCCTTATTCCTTGTAAAAATTTATCGGCATTTTGCTTTTCCCTTATGTCTTCCATCGGCTCGCTTGAGATAGTAACCATATTCATACGGATCTTTTCCTAAGGTTTCAACTCAACAAATGACCACTCATCTCTAAACCGTTCAATGAGCTCCTTTTCTTTGATCATCGGAGAGCGGAAACACCGATAATCTTTCTACTCAAGGCATCGGCCACGACATTCGCCTTACCGGGGTGGTACAAAAGTTGAAAATCGTAGTCGTTCGAGAAATTCTAACCATCTTCGCTGCCTCATATTCAGCTCCTTCTGGTCGTACAAGTACTTCAAACTCTTGTGATCACTGAAGATATTGAACGTTGCTCCATAGAGAAAATGTCTCCATATCTTCAAAGCAAAAACCACCGCAGCCAATTCCAAATCATGCGTAGGATAATTCTTCTCATGAACCTTCAATTGTCGAGAAGCATATGCTACCACATTCTGATCTTGCATCAACACGCATCCTAATCCTTAATAAGAAGCGTCACAATATACATCGAAAGATTTCGTCGAATCTGGTAGGATCAACACCGGTGCAGTTGTTAACCTCTTCTTCAACTCTTGAAAACTGGCTTCACGCTCTTCCGTCCATTCAAAAGCTTGACTTTTCCTCGTCAGTTGTGTAAGTGGTCCAGCAATCTTGGAAAAACCTTCGATAAATCTCCGATAATAACCAGCAAGTCCAACAAAACTTCGAACTTCTGTTACTGTCTTAGGTCTTTCCCACTGTAAAACAGTCTCCACTTTCGATGGGTCCACCGCAATACCTTCTTTAGAAATTACATGACCAAGAAATTGGACTTCTTCCAACCAGAATTCACACTTAGCCAATTTCGCATACAACTGCTTCTCCCTCAAAATCTGAAGAACAACTTTCAGATGTTCAGCATGCTCTTCCTTCGATCGAGAATAGATCAGAATGTCATCGATAAAGACAACGACAAATCTGTCTAGATATGGACGAAATATCCTGTTCATATAATCCATAAATATGGCAGGAGCATTCGTCACCCCGAATGGCATTACCTGATACTCATAATGTCCATAACGAGTTCGAAAAGCAGTTTTCGGCACGTCTTCCCCTCTTACACGAATCTGGTGGTAACCCGATCGCAGATCTATCTTGGAAAATATCACAGCTCCCCTCAATTGATCCATCAAATCGTCGATTCTTGGAAGCGGATATTTATTCTTGATAGTCACCTTGTTCAACTGCCGATAGTCCACACAAAGTCGTGAAGTTCCATCCTTCTTCTTGACTAAAAGCACTGGCGCACCCCATGGGGAAACGCTAGGTCGTACAAATTCTTTCTCCAACAATTCCACCAATTGCTTTTTCAGCTCCCCCAACTCTACTGGCGACATACGATATGGTGCAATTGAGATAGGACCTGTTCCCGGTACTAAATCAATTGAGAACTCGATCTCCCGCTCAGGCGGTAAACCAGGTACATCTTCAGGAAAAACATCCAGAAAATTGTTGACAACAGGAATAGTATTCACATCCTTCTCATTCTTAACTTCTAGAGAAGACAATACCAGATATCCCTGCGCTCCATCTCTCAACAAAGACTTGACCTTAACGGCGGTTAAGAATCCAGACTCTTCTTCCTTAGGAAAAACTATAGTTTTCTTTGCACAATCTATAAGGATATGGTTAGAACATAACCAGTCCATCCCTAAGATTACATCTATCTCAATAAGAGGCAAACAAATCAAATTGACCAAAAACAAACGGCCCTTCACAACAATAGGACAATCCAAACAGATCTTAGAAGTAACTACAGTTTTAGCGGTTGGCGTAGATACACTCAACTTAACATTCGGAGAAGACACGAGCAACTTCGGTCTTTCCACACAATCATAGGCAATAAACAAGTGTGTAGCACCCGAGTCATACAATACGGTCGAAGGTTACCTCCAATGTCACCTTCTCCTTGAATAAGGTCATCGATTGAGAAACTTCAGATCCCATCATTGTATACACTCGCCCTCGGATCTCGGTTGAGTATTTCCAGGTTTTTGCTGATTAGTTCTAACATGACGAACAACAGGTTTCTTCTCTGGTCGAGTACAATCCTTCGACATATGTCCAGGCTGTCCACAATTAAAACAAACAGTTCCCTTGATTGTACAATCTGGAGATAGATGGCCCTTCTTACCACACTTAAAACACGTCGGTGTAAACACCACTCTCTGTCCTGCTCCACCACTAGGTACACTCCCTCCAACTGGCGGTCGCTGAGTCTGACTTCCTTGTGGTCTAGCATACGGCTTACGCAGA
Source organism: Ormosia emarginata (assembly GCA_029884605.1). Lineage (NCBI taxonomy): Eukaryota > Viridiplantae > Streptophyta > Magnoliopsida > Fabales > Fabaceae > Ormosia > Ormosia emarginata. The sequence goes on along the minus strand of JAQQTP010000079.1, from coordinate 36,745,300 downwards.
AACCGATTTGTATTGCTACCTCCACCTCTTTGAAACCTTGTCGGTCCAAAGTTCCGATTCCTCTGATCTCGCGACGGTTCAAGCTCCTCAAGTCGTGCACATGCGTCTACCAAAGCATGAAATTGATTCATCCTCAGAGATATCACTCCTCGCTTCAATTCTACTCTCAATCCAGACTCAAACTTCCGACATTTCCATACCTCATCTTGTCGATTTTGAGCATAGTCTGAAAATTGAGACAAACTTTCAAATTTGGTGGCGTATTCATTCACTGTCATATTTCCCTGTCGCAACCCAAGAAATTCCATCTCCTTGGCATGCCTAGCACTTGCAGGAAAATACTTATCCAGAAAAGTATTAGAAAACACTTCCCAGGTGATCTCAGTCCCTTCAGCTTGCAACACTCGGCGGATTCCTCTCCACCAATGTTCTGCATCTCCTCTCAGCATAAAGACAGCATAAGTTACTTTCTTTTCATCTGTGCATCTCATCCCCTCAAAGATTCTCTCTAAATCTTGCATCCACTGACTCGCTTTCTCCGGATCCACCTCGCCTCTAAACTGTGGCGGATTATGGCGCCTAAATTCAGATAAATTTAGGGCATCAGCCGTAGCATCTTGCTGTTGAGCTGCTCTCAAATTTTGCTGAGTAATCACTTCAGCCATCTGCCGCATAGCCTCAGCAGCAACCAACATCGGGTCCTCAACACGATTCACGTTAGCACGTCCTCTACCTCTACCAGCCATCTTCTTTCTTCAAACATAACAAAACAAAGTTAGATACATCCTTCTAGATATTTCCGAAAGGATACAAATCACAAAGATCATAGAGAATCACACAGCACAAACAAAAACAGACCCAACCACAACCCCAAAAGACTCTAACTTGGGCTCTGATACCAACTAATGTAACACCCCTTTGGAGGATGTCACACATAAAAGAAAATAAAAGAAATAGAAATAAAATCTACCCAAGTTGTGAAACATTTGTTAAATATTATTACGGGTTGTAAAATAATTCCTGATAGACAGAAATATGATATAAAAAGATAATGCGAAAAATACGAAATAAAAAAAAACATCATCACTAATAATATACATATGATTAAGTTATAAACTGTACAAATAATTTACAACTAAGACTACAAATATTTAAACAAAAACAAGAAAGAAAGCAATAAAAGAGTTAATATATACGTACATATACGACGCGCGCCCAAAAAAAAACATCATGATTATCTAATCCTCTGATGGATCACTCTCAAGGCATGAAAATGATCATCAGGAGATAGATATCCTGGATGTCTCGACACACGGCGATAACGGGATCGCGCAGTCGATACGATGCTTATCTCACTAGGCTCAGGGTTTTCAGCACCCCAATAACGCCTAATGGATAAGGGTAACTCTAAGTGCAGAAAAAGTGTCGTAGTCATGACAGGCTCTTCATCAAAACGTTGACATAGGATCACGGTCACACGTCCTGCATACGTCACAGAGTCACGATCGCCTCGTAAGTGCCAAGCCAGAGCACCTCCATGAAATACCAGCTCTATGAATCCCAAAAATCCTGGCGTCGCCATCCCTCACATTCAATCCAGAGGATATGGATGATCAGATGGTTCTTGATCGTAAAACTGGTCATCTGCCTGCTGATCTTCCTCCTCCTCAAGGTACACGATCTCAATAGGCTGATCCTCTTCCTCGAAGTCTTTACCGCGTAAAATAAATAAACAGAAAATACATATAACAAAGAGGTAAGACAACATAAAATCATCACAACATGGCCAATAAGAAGACAACAAACAACATGTATACGAACATGCATTATAAAATACTATAACGAAAGAATCACAAATTAGAGTCGATTTAGATATCATAACAATATATCACATCACGTATAAAACTTCACAGATAAAATAAGAAAGATAAGAATAAACAGATAAGATATAATAATCAAATATAATAACAATAACCGATAAAATAAACAAATAAAATACAAATAAACAATAAATAGATAAGATGGAAATAAATAGACATAGAGATAAATAAATAATATAACAAAATCCTACTCCATGGAGCTAAAGAAACACAAGTATCAGAGAGAGGAATGATTCGCAAAATCTAATAGTACCACGGCTGCCCCACCAACTATTGCGCTGTCACACGTTGCATCTATAGCCCCACGACACAGGAATCCATCAATCCAGGCGTGGTGTAGTTCACGGTCTCACGTTGTGGCACTACAGGCAAATGTACTACTAGATTTCACCAATCTCGATTAAATATAGTGTATGTTGAGTACCATAGTGCGCTATCGGTTTACCACGGCCCAGCGGAGCTACCAACTATCCACATGTGGGATCCCGTACACTATAGTCTCCAAGTTCATTAGAACAATGAACCACACTACGTTTATCGCATCGACAACACGATGTGATTCGTTTCGTCAACCAATCCACCAAATACATGGCACACATAACAGATAGATGGAAAGCCTGTACGGGTTCACATTTTCCAGACAGCAGATATAGTCTCAAAAGCCTCATGCGGGTTCACATTTTCCCGACAAAGATATAAATTTTCAAAAGTCCGCGGGTTCACATTTTCCCAACAAAGAAATAGATTTTCAAAAAGCCAATGTCGGGTTCACATTTTCCCGACAAAGATATAGATTTTCAAAAATAATCAGACGGGTTCACATTTTCCCGACAAGATAAAGATAGTAACGGTCAATCGCGTAGAAATTTTATCGCGTTTTCATAATTCCGTCGTTTTTACAAACGTTTAAAAATCGGGTAAAGATATTTTTTCTATTTTTAAAATCGCGTAGCATTTTTAATACGTTTTCTCAATCGCGTAGGATTTTTAAATCATTTTCTTATTCGAATGCCCTTAAAATTACTGTTTAAACCAACAGAAATAGTACTTAGTACATTTAAACTACGTAGAATAATTTTTCATACCGCATACTGTCTTTAGGATATTTTTACTATCTTATTGGTTCATTTTTACTAAAAATTGACAGTATTTTGTTTAGAATATCATAATAATGGTTTCCTAAATTATCCATAAAATTTCCATTTACCTAATTTTTAACCATTTCATTTAATTCTTTTTGAAATCTCTAACATGCTTCAAAACCTTAAGTGAGCTATATGTTAGAAAATTTCTCAAAATTTTTGTATTTTACTTCCTAATGATAAAATTACTAGTTTTAATCCTTTAAGCTTAATTCTACTCAATTTGTTTCTTCAAAAATCATTATAGAAAATTTCTTCTTAACTTGCATTGTCTCTTTTTGATTGAAAAAGGTTTGGAATTAAGTTTTTGAAATCATGATAACCTATATTGGCATGTTGGCCAAATTTCGTAAAACTTTTTCATTTGATTTCTAAATCATGTCAAAGGTATTATCTTATCTAAGTTCATTAAATCATGTTATAAAATAATGATTTTAAATCAAATAAATCCTTTAGGCATGTTGGCCCAAAATTTACTAAATCTTTACCATTTGATTTCTAAATCCCTTTTCTTTGATCAAATCAATTTGAAACCTTCTTATTTCTCCTAATTAATTAAGTTACACTTTAGGAAAAATTAAGAGAACATTTTGGTCCTCACACTTTGTCATTGCCGTGAACTAGGGAATGTGTTCTTTGGAACACTCATGCAAATTTACACATGTTATTCACATCTTATACCTTATCATACAATTCTAACACATGCATTTATATTTCTAACACATGCAAAATATTTCTAACACATAAAACCTAAATTAAAACTTATAGACATACAATCAAAAGCTAATAGACATGCAAAATTATTACAATCACCAAACAAGAAAGCTACTAACATATAACACCTAAGCTACTAGCAACAACAAAAATTAACAAATACACATCTATAAACACACCACAACCAAATCCTTATGGATTCTACAAACAATCCATCTTCTTACCACCATCAAGTGATGATAAGAATTGTCTTCCTCTTACCTTAAATGAAGACAAATGATTAGCTTTCACACCTCCTATGGTTCGATTTTCACTCCACCAAATACCTAAAAATCTCAAATAAAATCTACATGTCATTAACCATGAAAAAGAAGCTAAACCATGGATAAATCATGGCTTAGAACTTTGAAAAAGAAGAGAGAAAAGAAAAATATGATATTTCACCTTCTAGGTCAAATTTACAAGGTTGATTTCCAAGCCCTAAATGGAAGATTTTGAAGAAACTTCCAACTAGAAAGGTTCTTAGAATAGTGTTTAGGTTAAGGAAACTTGGTAAGAAAAATTTTTGGATGGTTGGATGGTTAGGAATGGCTCTTGGCCGAATGATAGGGAAGAAGAACAACAATGGAGGCTAGGTTTCTTGGAAGAGAGAGAAGAGAGAAAAGTGATGAAGGAGAAATGTGATTTTGGTCTTCAAAGACCTCTTGGCCGTAGACATCAAGTGAGGTGCAAGGTGGGCACCTTGCTTGGCTTCATCCAAGCCATTTGATGAATCAATGGTCAAGATCAAGCCTTGGTGAGCAAGCTTGATTCCCATTGGTTGGCTCTTGGTGACTCACATGCTGAGTCACACAGCTCATTTAATTTCCTGCTGAGTCAGCTAGCTGAGTCAGCCTGTTCTGGAAAGTTCTACTGCTTACGGTGATTAATTAAGCTACCGATCTAACCGTTCTGCTAATTGTGGGTCCCGCAAAATATTTTCGGGTCCACTGTCACTAAAATATACTGACTAATAAAATAATATTATAATAATATAAAATTATTTTATTTGACATTAAATCCTAAAAATTAAAAGATTTTTTTAGTCTTCATTCGAATCGGGTTAAGTAAGATCCCCCAATTCTAAATAATAAAATAAGATTTTCCCGGCCGAAAAATATTATTTTCCCGCCTTCTGAGCAAATCACACAAAAGTCCATATAAAATCACAGACGGTATTTTCGGGCATTAAATCAAGAAGAAAATAATTAAAAACAAAGAAAAACAAATAAAACAAGACGTTTCGGGACGTAACGGTCATTTTCCCATTTTTTCCCACAACGTAGGTAATTGTCCAAAACGTTCAAATAAAATATCCAAAGAAGAGATTATATAGTTGTATATCTTTCGAAAAAATTAATACAAGAGCTCAAAAAAATTTTTATTTTACCGTCTCGAAGCAAACTACGAAACGATCGAATAAAATTTGAGCCCATTATCGTAATTGTTTTCATACAGAAATCGAGAACAGAAAAATAGGGATACAACGGTCATTCATACATAAGCATGAAAAACAGAAAACAGTACATTCAGAATATTTTCTAAAAATTGGGGCGTTACAGGAAAGGCCGAAGACGGTGACAGAGATTCGAAGCTTTGTCGGATTAGCTAGATATTACCAGCGATTTATCAAGGGATTCTCTAAGATCGCCAGACCTCTCACTCAACTCACCAAGAAGAACCAAGCTTTTGAGTGGACAAATGCTTGCGAAGAGAGTTTTCAAGAGCTAAAAAAAAACTAACTACTTCAGCAGTGTTAGTTCTACCTGACCCAAGCAAACCATTTGAAATTTACTGTGATGCTTTATACCAAGGACTAGGGTGTGTCCTTATGCAAAGCGAAAGAGTGATAGCTTATGCTTCAAGACAATTACGAGTGCATGAGAAAAACTATCCAACACATGACCTAGAGTTGGCTGCTGTTGTATTTGTATTTATATGATAAAAAAGATTTGAACATGAGACAGCGAAGATGGTTGGAATTCCTAAAGGACTATGATTTCCAACTTCAGTATCACCCTAAAAAGGCCAATGTTGTGGCCAATGCCCTAAGTAGGAAAACGATTAGTGTTTCTACCATGATGATAAGAGAAAAAGTCTGATAGAACAATTCAGAGACGTATGGTCTTTTGTGGAATTGATGCCGGGCAAAATCTGCATAAACATTGTCATAATCGCAAACGAGTTAATGGATGACATCTGAGAAAAGAAGAAAGTTGACAAGTTCTTACAAGAAGAAAGGGAACTGATGAAGCAAGGCAATGTATCGACATTAGAGGAAGGAAGCGATGGAATCTTGAGATTTCAAGGTAGAATTTGTGTGCCTAAGGATTAAGAGCTCAGAAAGTATATTCTTGAACATGCTCACACAAGTAAGTTGAGTATACATCCTAGAATGACCAAAATGTACTAAGATTTGAAGTAGTTATTTTGGTGGCATGGAATGAAAAGAGATATTGCTAGATGTGTATCTTCCTGTCTTATTTGTCAGAAAACAAAGATTGAACTTCAAAGACCGTCAGAAATGTTACAACCCTTATCTATTCCCGAATGGAAGTAAGATAGTATTGCAATGGACTTTGTTGTTGGACTACCAAGAATAAAAATGGGTTATGATTCGATGTGGGTAATTGTGGATTGACTCACAAAGTCAGCACATTTCATGCCAATCAACATAAGATATTCATTGGAGAAATTGACTCAGTTGTACATCAGTGAAATTGTCAGACTACATGGAGTACCTACAAGTATCATTTCAACTAGAAATCCTCGATTTACATCAAAATTTTGGCAAAGTCTTCAAGGAGCAATGGGGACAAAACTACGTCTGAGTTCTGCTTACCATCCTCAAACGGACGACCAATCAAAAAGAACAATTCAATCATTAGAAGATTTGCTGAGAGCTTATGCTATAGAGCAGACTGGATGTTGGGATAAAATTTTACTATTTGTAGAGTTTACCTACAACAATAGTTATCATTCGAGCATAGAGATGGCTCCCTATGAGGCTCTATATGGGAGAAGGTGCAAAACACCTTTATGTTGGTATCAAGACAGAAAGCGACTTATCATCGGACCTGATCTTATTCAACAAACAACTGAGAAGGTTAAGATGATTTAGGAAAAGATGAGAACGGCTCAGAGTCGACAAAAAGGCTATGCGGACAAAAGAAGGAAATCTCTTGAATTTGAGGAAGGAGAGCATGTGTTCCTGAAAGTCACGCTTACGAATAGGGTTGGTCGGGTTCTTAAATCTAGAAAACTCACTCCAAAATTCCTTGGAACTTACCAAATTCTTCGTCGGGTAGGTCCCGTTGCTTATCAAATAGCTTTACCACCTTTTCTTTCAAATCTCCACAATGTTTTTCATGTGTCACAACTTCGAAAATACATTCCGAGTCTTGATCATGTCATAGCACTCGATTCAGTACAATTAAAGAAAAACTTGACTTATGAAACAACTCCTGTAAGAATTGAGGATAGGAGAATGAAGCAACTCAGAGGGAAAGACATTTCATTGGTGAAAGTAATTTGGAACGAGACAACTGGAGATGCGACATGGGAGTTGGAGGACAAGATAAAGGAGCAATACCCAGAATTGTTCTAAGGTATGAAAATTTCGAGGACGAAATTCTTAATTGAAAGGGAGAGTTGTAACACCCCAAAATTTATTTATTTTATTATAAATATTTATTTTATAATATTTGTGATTTTTAGAAATTTTTCTAGATTTTTCTGAGACCGCGAAATATTTTAATATTATTTCTCGTTTTGCATGCAAACTGAGCGGGCCCAGGAAAATAAAATATTTTTCCTGAGAACCTTGATCTGTGGAAACGTCGAGACTGGACATAATTTATGAGATTTTACATATTTCAAGAAATTTTAACAGGTAAAATAATAAATCGTTGTGTAAATTTTATCTGCCGGACAATTAATACTGACTTCTATCAACTGTAACAATTGTCCATTGGATAATAACATGTATTAAAAATCCTATCACATTATCCTAATGTAATCTACTTTAAGTCTAATCAAACCCACTTTAATTCAAATTTATTATATTTTAATCAAAGCTTATTTGAGAAGCTTTGACTACCAAAAGACAAGAATGCCCTTGGCTTGTTGGGGAAGCCAAAAATCTCCCCCTTCTCTCTTTCCATTGCCGCGACAATGCTTGGCCAGAGGAGGCAAAAATTTGCCTCCTCACTTAATGCATAACACTCAAAATATTTTTGCCTCCTCATTTAATGCATAACACTCAAAATAACTCATTTCATCATAACACTTTCTCTCTCTAACTTCTTCTTCTTCATTTTTCTCTCCACCTTCTCTCTTCCTCTCCTCTTTCACTATGAAATTTCAGCCCCCATTAGAGACCATTTTCTTTGATTTTTCTCTTCACCAAGATCATTTCTACACTCACCTCAACCTCTTCTACATTTCTTATTTAGAAATTTTCTTCAAAATCTATCTTCACTTCCATTGTCTTCCAAGACAAAGCTTCAAGGTTTAAGGTAAAGTTTCATTTTTCTTCTTTCTTCTCTTCATTTCCGTGTTCCATGGTCTCTTTGATGATCATGGATCTCTTCTTTTTCAACTATTGATGTTGATTCCTTGTCTTGAAATTTCTAGGGTTTTAGAAGCTCAAAACCAAACCTTCAAGGAGCACCTAGGAGGCCATTTTCATATTCTTCCTTTTGGTAAGAGGGAGACTTACTCACTTCTACCATTATTGGTGGTGAGGAGACCTTGTGTGATTGGTTGATAGAGAAATCCATATTTGTATGCTTACTTTGTTGATGATTTTGTGTGCTTATGTGTTCTTAATTTGAGATTGATGAGTTTGAATGTATTGGATGTGTTGAAAATGCTTGATCATATTAGGGTTGTTAAATGGAAAGTTTGTTGTTTCCTACCCTAATGTGAGGCCACGACTTTGACTAGAATTTAGGGAATAAATTGATTTTTGTATAGAAATAAAATGAAGCTAATGTGATTAAAGGTTGAATGATAATATTAAAATTAATGAATGGAAAATTTTAAGGGTTTAATACCCCAAAGTGAGGCCACGGTTTTGACCTTGGATCCTAAGGGAATGGATTGATTTGGGGTGAAATAAAATCTAAGTCATTAGGTATCAAGTAACTAATGCATAAAATGGAAAGAAATTGGAACCTTGATGAACTAGTGAGGCCACGGTTTTTAGAGAAAAATTAGGGGTTAAATGATGCCTTGATGCATCTTTGGAGATTAAGAATTTAGAGACATGCATAATCCATAATCAAGTGAAAGAATTAAATTGAGTACTAACTCTTGAGAGTACCACGGTTTTGAAGGGTTATTTAACCTAAAATTTTCATAATTAACCAAAGCTTAAGACTTTGAAAATGAGGATCCATAATGTGGACTTGTGATAATTGATGAACCATGAATACATATTGATGTTGAGGATTGATTCCATGTTATTGTGAAATCCCTATGTGCGCTAAGTACTTGTTGACTGTGTACTTAAGGAAATTATGATATATTGATGTTGAGAAATGAATATATATATATATATATGCCATTGTGGTATGCTTATGATAAATGTATCATTGATAAACATACATGATGTACGTTGTGTCGTCATGCATATGTGTTGTCCGTTGGACATTGTTGGAAAGGCGATGTATGCCTAGGAGTTTGAATAACACCTATGTGCGGGTGCGAGTAGACTAAGCGTAGGGTCATAGTGGTTGGCCCTGGGGGCGTCGGGGTACGGGTGTCTCACAATAGACAGTGGTAGCTCCACTGGGGCCGTGGGATAGACCGATGCAAACACACCAATGATCCGGACTGAGACGCTGTCTTATATCGCGATCAACTGTTGAGGTACCATGTATAAGTCGTATTGTGCAACTATTTTTATGAGATGAGCACACTATTTTTAAAGGCTAATGAGATACTGACATTACTCTTTGATCATTCACTCCGAAAATGTTTATGTCTAGCTCTGTGGAGTAGGAACTTGGTACCATTTACATTGTGAACTGTCAGTCTCATTATTCATTGAGCATGAGTACTTATAATTGTGGAAAGTATCTGTTATTATTACTGCAATAATTATGTGATTGATTGGACTGTTGAATGTTGGAAAGGTTGATGTTGTCTTCCTGTTATTGATGATACTTACTGCTATTTATTGTTGTTTCGCTCTTACTGTTAATTTTAATTATTACTGTAATTGGATTATGAACTATGTTTATATGTGGGCGTCCAGCGTCGTTCGTTTTCTCACTACCATTTTGGTACTGAAAGTTGGGTGTCTCACCTCTTTCTGTATTTTTTGTATTTCTATCGAACTGTGTACTTCTGCGAAGGTGTTCGTGAGGAAGAGATGGAAACACCAGAGTTTCCGGGTTTCTGGCCATACCTAGATTAGAGCTTGCTGAGGATGTCATCGCGCCCACGCCGCTTTTTGGGATACGTCTGATTGACCTTTCATGGAGGACCCGATTGCTAGCACTTACATGTGCAGATGGACCGATGCGTCTACCGTAGGGAGCTGATAGTGTCTTTAGCTTGGGGTCATTATAATGCTCCTGTTTTTTATTTTTCTGCTTTTGTCATTTTGGAATTTTACCTACCTGTTAGGGATATATGGACTGATATGTTCTACAATCCACAAGAGGACTCTTTCCTCTCCCCTGCTCGGGCTTCTGCCTGAAAGTCGATCGCTCCGATGGCAATCTCATCGGATGAAGAGGACCCTGAGGAAGACCCAGCTACGGTCCCTTCTCGTCAATCTTAGGGGCTGATACTGTAGGTGGCTACTGATGGCTAACCGTTTATCTTTTTGGGGAAGCCTGATGTTTTGCTAGTTTATGGGTGTAAATTTGTAACTATCTTGGGTGGGTAAAGCCTTTACTTTTTGTATATTTTATGATGTAACTAAACAGGTTGATGCATATTAATATATATATATATATATATATATTATGAATGTATGGTCTTTAGTTTATGTTGATTTTTTTGTACTTGTAGTTATTCTTATTTCTTTTATTACAAAAAAATGTAGCACATATTTCGATGTTCAATTATTTCGCCATCAAGATGGAAACTATTTACTCTAACGACATATACAAACCGGGTCTAAATAAATTAATGAAATTACATCTTTCCATATTTTTTTATTTTGTTCACGTTTTAATTCATTATGGTGTGGCGTTCCTTCTTCGCGAGTTAAGAAAAAGGGGCGTTACATATGGCGTATCTTTATACTGCATGTCATGAGTGCAGTAGTGGCATATCTTTGAGTTGCATGTCCCAAGTGCAACATAAGAACTCCACAAAGATTACCAAACCAACATAAGATCAGGATGCGTGCATTTCTCTATTCACATTTTGTGTTACCAAAGCCAAACTCAAGATGTGTACATACTTTATCTCTTTCTAAAATAAAATTTTTTATAGCTCTGTGGACTTAGACTCTAGTACGTGCAACCAAACCTGCCCAGCTGAGGAGGTTTTTTTTCTTTCTTTTTTTTTTTTTTTTTTTTAGAAGAAGATGAAGAAGAAAAAGAAAGTATGTACATGTTGTTGTGGAAGTGGCTCACATCTGCCTCTGGTTTCACTTCCAGAAATGGCTTAAACGCCTTTTGTGAGTCATGTATAACTTTCTTATCCAATTTTCTTATAAATTGACAAACAGGGTCTTTTAGAGTCAAATTCCCAAGACTGTAATGTTTTTGTTCTTCCTTGAAGATATTCCATAAGTTAAGAAGTTCACGATGCACATATCCACAAGAATGCATATCAAGAGTCAATAAGATATCATCTAATGACTTCATACTTAGTCCATTCTTAATGAAGAAAATTTTATCTTATCTATTCATGGAAACCATTCCCAAAGAACGACATCGCTTGTTACAATTCCATCGTGCATATTTGTGATAGATTTGTAACCTTTTTGCTCTTCTCCTTTTACAATAGGAACTTCTACCAAGACCTAGCATGTATGAGTCAAATGAAATTGAAAACTCACCTACTAGTTGGACCTTTGCTTCGATTATCCACCGTACATCTTCTGATATACCCTTGTGCATTAACAATCTCAATCTTTCACATCTAGCTTTGTAAATTTTTGTTAAAGCATTTTGAGGAAGAGAAGGAAAATGTTTTCTCAAGTTTGAAAGAATGACATCCATTTTAAAGGAGAAGGAATCAATTATTTTGGGAACTGAAAAACAAACCAACTTGAGAGTCACAGAGTATCGTTATCCGCCATTTAACCAAGAATACAAAGAACTGCAAAACAAAATAAAGTCACAAAATTAGAGTAAATTTTTCTCATAACAAGGATTAGAAAGGGAAATGAATTCTATCTCAGCAGCTTGATTTTCTAGAAATGGTTTAAGTCTTTGTCCATTGACCTTAAACACATTACTATTCCTAGGATTCTCAATGTCTATGGTCCTATAAGGATACACATGTTTGACAATAAAAAGGTCAGTCACCTAGATCTTAATTTTCTAGGGAATAGGTGAAGACAAGAATTATAAAGCAGAACTTGTTGACCAATTTCAAAAGACTTTCTCAAAATTGATTTGTCGTGAAAAGTTTTTGTTCTATCTTTATAAATTTTTGAGTTTTCATATGCATTATTTCTTAATTCCTCAAGTTCATTTATTTGCAATTTGCATAACCTACAAGCATCATCAAGATTTAAATTGAAAGCTTTAATGGCCCAAAATGCTTTATGCTCCAGTTCCACAGGCAAATGACAAGATTTTTCATAGACTAACCGATAGGGTGACATGCCTAAAGATGTTTTGAAAGTAGTATGGTAAGCCCAAAGTGCATCGTTTAGTCTTAAAGACTAATCTTTACGATTTGGGTTAACCGTTTTTTTCAAAATTTGTTTAATCTCCCTATTTGCTAATTCTACTTGTCCACTTGTCTGAGGATGATAAAGGGTGGTAATTTTGTGGGTAATACCATATTTCTTCATTAAAAATTCAAATGGTTTATTATAAAAATGTGTTCCCTCATCACTGATAATAGCTCGAGAGATTCCAAATTGACTCAAGACATTTTCTTTTAAAAATTTAAGAACAATTTTATGATCATTGTGTCGACATGGAATCGCTTCAATCCATTTTAAGACATAATCAACTGCAATCAAAATATACGCAAATCAAAATGAGGATGGAAATGGATTCATGAAATCAATTTCCTAACAATAAAAAATTTTAATGACAAGGATAGGGTTCGAAGGCATCATATTTCTTTTAGAAATGGAACCTAATTTCTAAAAAATTTTGCAACTTTTACAAAAGGTATCGTTGTCCTTAAATAAAGTGGGCCAATAAAATCTACACTGCAAGATTTTCGCAGCTGTTTTCTTTGAAGAAAAATGACCCCCATATGCTTATGAGTGACAAAATTTAATGACACTACCTACCTCACTGTCGGGTACACATCTCTGAAAGATTTGATCAGGACAATATTTGAATAAATATGAGTTGTCCCAATAAAAAAAATTTCACCTTAGTCAAAAACTTTTTTCTGTCTTGATGTGACCATTAAGGCAACATCTTTTCTGTTACAAGAAAACTGACTATGTTAGCAAATCAAGGCATGGAATTGACAGAAAATAAAAAATTATCAAAAAAAAAATCATTGATAGGTGTGCTATCAAAAGGTGAGCATGTTGTAAGTTTGAACAAATGATCTACAATAACATTTTCGGCTCCTTTCTTATCTTTTATTGTGATGTTGAATTCTTGAAGCAACAAGATCCATCGTATCAATCTAGATTTACTATCCTGCTTAGACATTAAATATCTAATAGCAGCATGATCGGTGAAAACAACAGTAGAAGAACCAATTAAATTAGCTTGAAACTTGTCCAATGCAAAAATTACAGCAAGTAGTTATTTTTCAGTAATTGTGTAATTCATTTGTATACTATTTAAAGTTCTACTTGCATGACAAATAATATGAGGCTTACCTTCCTTTCTTTGGCCTAAAACAGCGCCAACGGCAAAATCACTAGCATCACACATCAATTCAAAAGGTAAAGACCAGTCAGGGGATTACATGATAGGAGCAGATGTCAGAAGACCAATTAATTTTTCAAAAGATTTTTGACATTCTTGAGTCCAATCCAATGGTGCATATTTTATCAAAAGATTACATAATGGTCTAGATATGGTACTAAAGTCCTTAATGAATTTTCGATAAAATCCTACATGTCCTAAAATGAAACGAACTTCTCTGACTGTTTTTGGGGAAGGCAAATGAGCAGTTAATTCAACTTTAGCCTAATCAACTTCAATTCCTTCAGAAGATATCACATGGCCTAACACGATTCCTGAGGTAACCATGTAATGACATTTTTCTCAATTTAAAATAAATCTTTTTTCTTCGCATCTTTTAAGAACTTTATCCAAATTATCAAGATAATTTTCAAAAGAATTTCTAAAAATTGTCAGATCATCCATGAAAACCTCTAAGTAATGCTCAATCATATCATTAAAAATACTTAGCATGCATCTTTGAAAAGTTGTCAAAGCATTACAAAGGCCGAAAGGCATTCTTCTATATGCAAAAGTGCCAAAGGGGTACGTAAAAGTAGTCTTTTCTTAATCTTCTAATGCAATTGGTATTTGATTATACCCTAAATAATCATCAAGAAAACAATAGTAGGGATGTCTTGCTACTCTTTCCAGAATTTGATCAAGAAATGCCAAGGGGAAATGATCTTTTCTAGTGGTTGCATTTAATTTTCTAAAATCAATACACATACGCCAATAAGATGAAACTCGCGTAGGTATTAATTCACCTTTTTCATTTTCAACCACTATTATTTCAGATTTCTCAGGCACAACTTGAGTAAGACTTACCCACTGACCATCAGAGATAGGGTAAATAATTCTAACATTAAGTAATTTAAGAACTTCAGCCCTAACTACCTCTTTCATGTGTGGATTTAATCTTCATTGAGGTTATTGTGATGTTTTAGCATTATCCTCTAAATGTATTCTATGTATACAAATTAATGGATTAATATCTTTTATGTCCTTCAATGTCTATCTAATTGTACTTTTATGCTTTTTAAGTACTTCTATCAATATATCTTCTTGTTCTTCAGTAAGGATTGATGAAATTACTACTGGAAAGCTTTGTTTTTCTCCCAAAAATGTATATTTCAACCCAGCAGGTAATGGCTTTAATTCCAGTGTGGGTACTTCTTCATGAGTATTATCAGTCATGGGTTTTAGCTCTTTGAATCTTGGCTTCCCATGTATTCCATTACCTCTGTACAATCAAGTGAAGAGCATATTTCAGAAATATCAACATCTACTTGCGTACCTGAATCAAATAAATTAATTAAACAAACTTCTAATGAGTGAGAAGAGCTCCTTTTTAGAAGATGATCATCTACAATGGCCTCAATCCCATCAGCTTCCTCATTTTCATCATGGACTTCATATGGTTGCTTGCATATATTGAAAACATTAAGCTCCAGTGTCATATTTCTAAATGTTAGCTTCATCACTCCATTCTTGCAATTTATCAAAGCATTAGATGTTGCTAAAAATGAGCGACCTAAAATAACATCAATTGACTTGGAATTACTAACCATAGGTTCAGTTTCTAAGACAATAAAATCCACAGGATATATTAATTTATCAACTTGTACTGACACATCTTCTACTATTCCTTTTGGAATTTTAATTAATCTATTAGCAAGTAGAAGAGTTATTGAAGTTGGTTTTAACTCACCCAGATTGAGTTATTGATAAACTGAATATGGAAGTAAATTAACACTAGCACCAAGATCAAGTAAAGTTTGTTCAATTTTATGTTCTCCAATAATGCATGAAACTGTAGGACATTTAGGGTCTTTATGTTTCAAAACATTATTGCTTTGAATAATGGAACTTACTTGTTTAGTCAAAAAGGCATTCTTTTTCACATTTAATTTCCTTTTAACAATGCATAAATCCTTCAAAAATTTGGCATAAGAAGGAACTTATTTGATAGCATCTAACAATGGAATATTGACCTTCACTTGTTTAAAAATTTCAAAAATTTTAGTGTGGTGGTTCAATTTCCTTGAATTGCTTAATGTTTGAGGAAATAGGGGTGGAGGAGACGAGAGTTTGGTCTCATTTTAGCCGGATGGCTTATCAACCTCTTCCTTATCTTGGGGAATTGTTTCATCATCTTTCTCACAAGGTTCAGGAATTTGTTTTTCAACAACTATTTCACTCCTAAGAGTTATCATTGAATTGAATTGATTTATTTATTAGTTTTCTGAACTACACTCATTTAGACTATATTGACCTTTGGGATTCGGTTGAGGTTGAGAAGAAAATTTTTCTTTCTCGTGAATGGTGAGTGCAGAAGTAAGTTTAGCCAAAGTTTCTTTTATATCAATCATAGTTTGAGTGTTTTGTTTATTAATGGTCTCTTGCTTTTCTATGAATGCATGCAGAGTTCCTTCAAGGTTTTTCCTATATGGTGGGACATAAGGTGCATATTCTTGAGAATTTTGAGAATCTTGTTGTTCCTGAGGAGGCGGTGATTGCATAAATTGTGCTTGATTATTATTCCTCAACTGAAGTTTAGGTGGTTTCTCTATCCCGGATTGTAAGAATTTGAAAAAGAATAGGTTAATTACTTTTTAAAATTGTTCATTGCAGTTACTTGCTCATGCACAACTTCTTTAAAAACATGAATATTTGGACATTCATTTGCTGAGTGTCCTAATTCATCACAAATGCCACAAATTTCTTCATTTTGCACAGATTTGACTTTTTCACTTTCCCTAATTCCATGGATTCAACCTTTCTAGCCAAACTGTCGTACCTAGCATTTAGATCTTCTTGATTAAGATGATATTTTCCTTTACCAGCATTTGCAAGGATAAATCTAATTAAATTTTCAGAAGGATTAGTACCATGCCATGATTGAGAATTTTCAGCCAAATGATTTAAATAATCTAAAGCTTCTTCTAGTTCTCTATCAAGAAACTTGCCATTGCACTTTGTTTCCACAAAGTTTTTAGTTTCAAGTGTTAAACCTTTATAAAAGAAGCTTATAGTCCGCCAGTTTTCAAAACCATGATGTGGTCAAGTAGTAAATTCTCGGGAGTTCAAGGTTGATCCACAGGGAATTGATGAAGAAAAATTATTTGAGGTAAGGAGAAGATTTGTCACAATACTAAATGTGATAAAAGTTATTCACAGATGAAAAGGATTTCCTTGGGTTAGCAGATCCACTCTTGGTAATAAATTAAAGACAATATTATTTATTTTTATAACTCAATTAAAATCACACGTAATTGAGGTGCCAACCAGAAAATACAACATTCAAAGTTCAATTTAAATTATATATGTAATCTGCAACACCCTAAACTTTTGGGTGAGTTACCGTTGTGTCCTGAACGTACTGTTTGATGTTTTTCAACTTTAGGACAAATGACCGTTATGTCCTTTTTGTATTGTTTCTTGTTTTTCTGTATGAAATACTGTTTTACTTTTCTGTCTGTGATTTTATTTGGACTTTTTGTGTGATTTGCTCTGGGACAGGAAAATAATATTTTCCGGGCCGGGGAAATCTTATTTTAATTATTCGGAGCTGGGGGATCTTACTAAACCCAATTCTGAATGATACGGTTAGTAATCTTTTAATTTTTAGGATTTAACTGTGCAATAAAATAATCTTATATTATTATAATATTATTTTATTAGTCAGTACAAATAAGCAGTAATAGACCAGGAAATGTATTGCGGGACCCACGTTTAGTAAAAACTTAATAGGATTAGTAGCTTAATTAAGCATCATTAGTGGTGGAACATTCAAGAGCATGTGACTAAGCATGTGACAAGGCTTAATTAGTGACAAGGCTTAATGACAAGGCTTAGTGACTAGGCTTAGGTTAGCCAATGAGAGCTAAGCTTGGTGATCAAGTTTTAATCCTCACCATTGATCATTCCTAAGGCTTGGATGAAGCCAACCAAGTGGACACCTCCTTGCCATTGAAGTCCATGGCCATGCACCACTTTGGAGGGTAATTATCACTTAATTTTCTACCACTTTCTCTCTTCTCTCTCTTCCAAAAACACCAAACACCATTGATGCTTCTTTGAAGGTCCATTTGGCCAAGCATCCATTTTCACCATCCATCCACCCAAAATTTCTTCTAACCAACTTTTCTAAACCTAAACACAATTCTAAGAACATCTCTAGTTGAGAGTTCTTGCAAAATCCTTCATCTTGGGCTTGAAAACCTACTTGGGAGATTTTACCTAGAAGGTGAAATTTCTTATTATTCATTTCTAAATTCTTTTTCAATGTTCTAAGCCATGATTGATCCATGGTTTAAGCTTTCTTTCATGTTAATAACTTGTAGAAATTTGTTTAAGCTTGATAGGTGTCTTGGAGGGGTGAAAACCGAAACCCTAGAAAGGAGTAAAAGAGTGTTTGTCTTCACTTAAGGTAAGAGGAAGACTTAAATCTTATCATCCTTGGGTAGTGGTAAGAAGATGGAAATTGTTTGTGATTGTAGAATCCATAAGGATTCCTTTGTGTTATTTGTTATTAGCTTTCCTATTTGTGATTTGTATTAAATTGCATGTCTACAAGCTTTAAATATATTGTATGTGTTAGAAATGCATGAGTAATTAGTAGGATGTGAATAACATGTCAAGGATTGCATGAGTGTTCCAAAAAGCACCAATGAAGGCTCACGGCCTTAACATGAAAGGAGAACCAAAATGTTCTCATTAATTTTCTAAGTTTGTGATTTAATTAACCTAGGAAAATTAACAAGATACAAAATGGTTTCAAGCAAGAAAAAAAATGAATTTAGAGATTAAATTTCAAATCTAGGTATTTCGGCCAACATGCCATAACCAAGTGTTTATGATTTTCTAAAGCTATTATCACTCAAAAAGAAGTAATAAATACTAAAAGAAATTTTTCTACAATGAGTTTTGAAGAAATAAATTAATTAGAATTAAATTTAAGAAGTTAAAACTAATGATTTTACTGTTAGAAGAAAATACAATAGCTTTTGTAAATTTCTAACATATAGCTCATATGATATTTTGAAGCATGTTAGTGGTTTTCCAAAGTTAAATTATACGGTAAAAAAAATTAAGTAA
Source organism: Ormosia emarginata (assembly GCA_029884605.1). Lineage (NCBI taxonomy): Eukaryota > Viridiplantae > Streptophyta > Magnoliopsida > Fabales > Fabaceae > Ormosia > Ormosia emarginata. Next base: position 36,726,364 of record JAQQTP010000079.1, on the reverse strand, counting down.
AAGAAATTTTTACAAAAAAGTTCGGAAACCATTATTATAAGTTTTCTAAGCAAAATACTGTCAAATTTTTATTAAAAACGGACAAATAAGATAGAAAAGATGTCCAATAGACAGTATACGGTGTGAAAAATATTCTACGAACTTCAAACGTATTAAATATTATTTCTGTTTATTTAAACAGTAAATTTTAAGGAATTCGGACAAGAAATTGATTTAAAAATCTTACGCGATTGCGAAAACGTGTTAAAAATTCTATGCGATTTTAAAAATAGGAAAATATATTTACGCAATTTAAAAACGTTTGTAAAACCATGAGATTGTGAAAACGGGATAAAATTTCTACGCGATTGACGAAAACAGTGAATTTTTACTGTCGAGCTAAGTGGTGAACCCGGACAGGTTGTGAAACAGTATTTGTCTGGTGGGACTTACTGTATCTATATGAGTTTCTGCCATGAGGGCATGAGTTTCTGCCATGAGGGCATGAGTTTCTGCCATTGAGGGCATTTGTGTAAATACGCATATTTATACCATTGAGGGTATTCTAGTAATTTTTCTATCATGCACTGAGTTAATGCCAATTTTTGGTGGATTGATTGACGAGGTGAATCACATCGTATTGTCGGTGTGATAAACGTAGTGTGGTTCATTTTCTTTATGGACTTGGAGACGTTAGTGTGCGGTATCCCATATGTGGACAGTTAGTCGCTCCTCTGGGCCGTGGTAACTGGCAACACACTAATGGACTCAACACGCACTATATTTAATCGAGATCTTGTAAAGTCTAATTGTACATTGCCTGTAGTGACACGACGTTAGACAGTGTGCTACACCATGCCATGTGACTATGGGCTATAGACGCAACGTGAGACCGCAGAATAGTTTGGTTGGGCAGCCGTGGTACTAATAGATTTTGCGGGTCATTCTCTCTAATGTCTGTATGTGTTTAGCTCCATGGAGTAGGATCGTGTCATATTGCATATGTATCTGTGTCGTACATTATTATATTTTTTTTATCTGTAATATCATATATATTTAATTCTTTTGTTATATCTATGTTATACTATATTTATATTTATATTGTTTTGTGTTATGTATTTATATTTATGTTGTTATGGCATTCTGTTATAGCATTCTATATTATATGAATTATTTTTATCTGATGTATTGTCATTTTCTTATTTACCATGTTTATGATGATTTAGATTGTCTTACCTTTTTCTTGTATGTGTTATCTGTATATTTTAAATTATGTGATAAAGAGTTTGAGGAAGAGGAACAACCTCTTGAGTGTGAGTATCTAGAGGAGGAGGAAGAACAGCAAGTTGAAGATCAGTTCTACGATCAAGAACCATCTGATCATCCATATCCATTGGATTGATTGTGGGAGTATGACACTACCAGGATTCTTTGGATTCGTGCAACTTGAGTTTCACGGAGGCTCTGAAGCCTGGCGTCTACGAGAGGATAGAGACTCGGTGACGTACGTAGGGCATCTGACTGTGACTATACGTACGGAGTTTGATAGAGTGCCGATCTTTTCTACTTTGTTGTATTTACATGTGGAGTTGCCGCTATCTCTTAGGCATCATTGGGGTGGTATGTTCGATGCGCCTAGCGAGATTAGCAGCGTATCGACTGCACGGACTCGTGTCTGTAGAGGGTCGAGGCATCCTGGATATCTATCACCTGAAGTTTCATCTGAGAGTGATCCTTCAGAGGGATAGATGTTTATGATGTGTACTTGGGCGCGTCTGCGTTTGTATATATTAACCTTTTACTGCTTTGTTTACTGTTTTGGTTTTTAAATAATTGTAGTTGTGCATTATTTGTATAACCTATGATGGAACCATATGTATATTATGTGTGATAATAATGTGCTTATTTTATGTTCCGTGTTATTTTATCTCGTAATATTCTGTTTAATCGAAAAAATTTTATAACCCGCATTAGTATATAATAAATGTTTTACAACTTGGGTAGATTTTATTTATCTTTATTTTATTTTCTTTATAAATGTGACATCCCCATAAGGGTGTTACATTAGTTGGTATCAGAGCCCAAGTTAGAGTCTTTTGGGATTGTGGTTGGGTCTGTTTTTATTTGTGCTGTGTGATTTTCTGTGATTTACTTCCGAAAGGATGTATCTAACTTTGCTTTGTTATGCTAGAAGAAAGAAGATGTCTGGTAGAGGAAGAGGACGTGCGAATATAAATCGTGCAGTGGATCCAATGATTGCGACTGTTGAAGCTATGCAGCGAATGACTGAAGTAATTACTCAGCAGAATCTGAGAGCAGCTCAACAACAAGATGCTACTGCTGATGCCCAAAATTTATCTGAATTTAGGTGTAACAATCCGCCACAGTTTAAAGGCGAGGTTGATCTTGAGAAAACGAGTCAATGGATACAAGACTTGGAGAGAATCTTTGAAGGAATGAGATGTTCCGACGAGAAGAAGGTGACGTATGCAGCCTTTATGTTAAGGGGAGATGGAGAACATTGGTGGAGAGGAACCCGCCGATTATTGCAGACTAAAGGAACAGAAATTACATGGGAGGTATTTTCTAATGCATTTTTGGAAAAGTATTTTCCTGCGAGTGCTAGACATGCCAAGGAGATGGAATTTCTTGGTTTACGTCAGGGTAATATGACAATGAACGAGTATGCTACTAAATTTGAGAGCTTGTCTCAGTTCTCAGATTATGCTCAAACTCGACCGGATGATGTGTGGAGATGTCGGAAGTTTAAGGTAGGGCTGAGGGTGGAACTGAAACGAGGAGTGATATCTTTGAGGATGACTCAGTTTCATGCTTTAGTGGATGCGTGTGCATGACTCGAGGACTTGGAGCCGTCACGAGATCAGAGGAATTGTAACTTTGGACCAACAAGGTTTCAGAGGGGTGGTAACAGTAATAATAGGCAGTTTCAGCGCAAGCCGTATTCTAGACCATCAGGGAATCAATCTCAACGACCACCAGTTGGGGGAAGTACTAGTGGTAGTGGAGCTGGTCAGAGAGTGGCATTTACGCCAACATGTTTTAAGTACGGAAAGAAAGGCCATATCTCTCTGGAGTGCATAATCAGAGGGACAGTTTGCTTTAACTGTAAACAACCTGGGCACATGTCTACGGATTGTACTCAGCCGGAAAGGAAACCTGCTGTTCGTTATGTTCGAGCTAATCAGCAAAAGTCAGGAGGTACTCAACCAAAGTCAGGAGGACGAGTATATACTATGACGGGAACGGAAATTTCTCAATCTGATGACCTTATTCAGGGAGAAGGAGTCATTGAAGGTAATCTTTTGACTGTGTTATATGACTCTAGTGCGACACATTCATTTATTGCATATGATTGTGTGGAAAGATTGAAGTTGCCTGTATCTTCTCTGAATGTTAAATTGAGTGTATCTACGCCAACTGCTAAACCTGTAGTTACATCTCAGATATGTTTGGATTGTCCTGTTGTTATCAAGGATCGTACGTTTTTTGTCAACTTGATTTGTTTACCTCTTGTTGAGATAGATATAATATTAGGGATGGACTGGTTATCTTCTAACCATATCCTTATAGACTGTGCGAGCAAAACCATAGTTTTTCCTAAGGAAGAAAAGTCTGGATTCTTGACTGTTGTTAAAGTCAAGTCATTGTTGAGAGAGGGAGCACAGGGATATATGTTATTGTCTTCTCTAGAAGTCAAGAATGAGAAAGATGTGAATACTATTCCTGTTGTCAATGAGTTTCTAGAAATTTTTCCTGATGACGTACCTGGTTTGCCACCTGAGAGGGAGATCGAGTTTTCAATTGATTTAGTATTAGGAGCAGGTCCTATCTCAATTGCACCATACCGAATGTCGCCAGCAGAATTGGTGGAGCTGAAACAACAATTGGTGGAACTGTTAGAGAAATAGTTTGTGCGACCTAGTGTTTCACCATGGGGAGCACCAGTGCTTTTGGTCAAGAAGAAGGACGGAACTTCTCGACTTTGCGTGGATTATCGTCAGCTGAACAAGGTGACTATCAAGAATAAATATCCGCTTCCAAGAATTGACGATTTGATGGATCAGTTGAAGGGAACAGTGGTATTTTCTAAAATAGATCTGAGATCGGGTTATCATCAGATTCGTGTTAAGGGGGAGGATATACCCAAAACAGCTTTTCGAACTTGTTATGGACATTATGAGTATCAGGTAATGCCATTCGGGGTGACGAATGCTCCTGCCATATTTATGGACTATACGAACAGGATTTTTCATCCGTATCTAGACAGATTTGTCGTTGTTTTTATCGATGACATTCTGATCTATTCTCAATCTAAGGAAGAGCATGCTGAACATCTCGGTATTATTCTTCAGATTTTGAAGGAAAAGCAGTTGTATGCGAAATTGGCGAAGTATGAGTTCTGGTTGGAGGAAGTCTAATTTCTCGGTCACGTGATTTCCAAGGAAGGTATTACGGTAGACCCATCGAAAGTGGAGACTGTTTTACAGTGGGAAAGACCTAAGACGGTGACGGAAGTTCGAAGTTTTGTTGGACTTGCTGGATATTACCGGAGGTTTATCGAGGGTTTTTCTAAGATTGCTGGACCGCTTACGCAGCTCACGAGGAAAAGTCAAGCTTTTGAGTGGACGAAAGAATGTGAAGCCAGTTTCCAAGAATTAAAGAAAAGGTTAACAACTGCACCAGTGTTAATTTTACCGGATTCTAAGGGAACTTTTGATGTGTATTGTGACGCTTCTTACTAAGGGTTAGGATGCGTATTGATGCAAAATCTGAATGTTGTGGCGTATGCTTCTCGACAGTTGAAGGTTCATGAGAGGAATTATCCAACACACGATTTGGAATTGGCCGCAGTAGTTTTTGCTCTGAAGGTGTAGAGGCATTTTCTGTATGGAGCGATGTTCAATGTCTTTAGTGATCACAAGAGTTTAAAGTACTTGTTTGATCAGAAAGAATTGAATATGAGGCAAAGGCGATGGTTGGAATTCTTAAAGGATTATGATTTTCAACTCCAGTACCATCCAGGAAAAGCTAATGTGGTAGCTGATGCCTTAAGTAGAAAGGTGCTTAGTGTTTCGGCAATGATGATAAAGGAGGAATTGATTAACAAATTCCGAGATCTATGGTTGTCAGTGGAGTTTCTGCCTGGAAGAGTTCGTCTATGTAAGGTTGTGATCATAAATGAATTTCTTGATGTAGTCCGAGATAAACAGAAGGAGGACCCGTTTTTACAAAATGAGAGGGAATTGTTAAAGCAAGGTCATAAGTCGACGGTAGAGGAAGGAGCAGACGGAATTTTAAAGTTCAAAGGAAGAATCTGTATGCCTGATGATTCTGAACTGAAGAAGGGGATCCTAGATAAAGCTCATACTAGTGATTTGAGTTTGCATCCAGGAATGACCAAGATGTACCAAGACTTAAAGAAATTGTTTTGGTGGCCAAGGATGAAAAGGGACGTAGCGGAACGTGTGGAGTCTTGTCTGGTTTGTCAGAAGGCGAAAGTGGAACATCAGAGACCAGCTGGTATGTTGCAACCGTTAGCTATTCCAGAGTGGAAGTGGGATAGTATTTCAATGGATTTCGTTACTGGATTGCCGAAGACGAGGAAAGGTCATGATTCGACATGGGTTATAGTCGATAGGCTTACGAAGTCGGCTCATTTCTTGCCAATTAATATTAAGTATTCATTGGAAAGATTAACCAAGATATATATTAATGAGATTGTGAGGTTACATGGTGTGCCTACATGTATAGTTCTGACAGAGATCCGAGGTTTACATCGAGGTTCTGGTGAAGTTTATAAGAAGCCATAGGAACTAAGTTGCGGTTGAGTTCAGCTTATCATCCGTAAACTGATGGTCAAACAAAGAGAACTATACAGTCTTTGGAAGATCTGTTGCGAGCTTGTGTTTTGAAACAACGAGGAAGTTAGGATGAATTTTTATCTTTGATAGAATTCACTTACAACAATAGTTTTCACTCAAGCATAGGGATGGCACCCTATGAGGTGTTATATGGAAGGCATTGTCGAACACCGCTGTGTTGGTATCAAGATGGGGAATGTATGACTATTGGACCAGATCTTGTACAACAGACTACTGAGAAGATAAAGATGATACAAGAGAAGATGAAGACGATGCAAAGCAGACAAAAGAGTTATGCGGATAAACGAAGACGACCTCTTGAATTTGAGGAGGGTGAGCATGTGTTTCTAAGAGTGACTCCGACGATCGGTATCGGAAGAGTTATTAAATCTAAGAAACTTACTCCTAAGTTCATTGGACCGTATCAGATTATCCGTCGAATAGGTTCTGTAGCATATCAGATTGCTTTGCCGCCTTTTCTATCCAATCTGCATGATGTATTTCATGTATCCCAATTAAGAAAGTATGTTCCAGATCCGATGCATGTTATACAACCAGATGAAGTACAGCTGAAGGAGAATTTGACCTACGAGACTTTACTTGTTAGAATAGAGGACAGAAAGGTGAAGCAACTTCGAGGGAAGGTGATCGAGTTAGTGAAAGTCATATGGAATGATGTGACAGGTGATGCTACCTGGGAGCTGTAAGACAAAATAAGGGAGCAATATCCTCATTTGTTCTGAGGTATAACGAATTTCGGGAGCGAAATTTTTATTTGTTGGGGAGAGTTGTAACACCCTAAACTTTTGGGTGAGTTACCGTTGTGTCCCGAACGTACTGTTTGATGTTTTTCAACTTTAGGATAAATGACCGTTATGTCTTTTTTGTACTGTTTCTTATTTTTCTGTATGAAATACTGTTTTATTTTACTGTCTGTGATTTTATTTGGACTTTTTGTGTGATTTGCTCTGGGACAGGAAAATAATATTTTTCGGGCCGGGAAAATCTTATTTTAATTATTCGAAGCTGGGGGATCTTACTAAACCCAATTCTGAATGATACGGTTAGTAATCTTTTAATTTTTAGGATTTAACTGTGCAATAAAATAATTTTATATTATTATAATATTATTTTATTAGTTAGTACAAATAAGCAGTAATGGAGCCAGAAATATATTGCGGGACCCACGTTTAGTAAAAACTTAATAGGATTAGTAGCTTAATTAAGCATCATTAGTGGTGGAACATTCAAGAGCATGTGACTAAGCATGTGACAAGGCTTAATTAGTGACAAGGCTTAATGACAAGGCTTAGTGACTAGGCTTAGGTTAGCCAATCAGAGCTAAGCTTGGTGATCAAGTTTTAATCCTCACCATTGATCATTCCTAAGGCTTGGATGGAGCCAACCAAGTGGACACCTCCTTGCCATTGAAGTCCACGGCCATGCACCACTTTGGAGGGTAATTATCACTTAATTTTCTACCACTTTCTCTCTTCTCTCTCTTCCAAAAACACCAAACACCATTGATGCTTCTTTGAAGGTCCATTCGGCCAAGCATCCATTTTCACCATCCATCCACCCAAAATTTCTTCTAACCAACTTTTCTAAACATAAACACAATTCTAAGAACATCTTTAGTTAAGAGTTCTTGCAAAATCCTTCATCTTGGGCTTGAAAACCTACTTGGGAGATTTTACCTAGAAGGTGAAATTTCTTATTTTTCATTTCTAAATTCTTTTTCAAAGTTCTAAGTCATGATTGATCCATGGTTTAAGCTTTCTTTCATGTTAATAACTTATAGAAATTTGTTTAAGCTTGATAGGTGTCTTGGAGGGGTGAAAACCGAAATCCTAGAAAGGAGTGAAAGAGTGTTTGTCTTCACTTAAGGTAAGAGGAAGACTTAAATCTTATCATCCTTGCGTGGTGGTAAGAAGATGGAAATTGTTTGTGATTGTAGAATCCATAAGGATTCCTTTGTGTTATTTGTTATTAGCTTTCCTATTTGTGATTTGTATTAAATTGCATGTCTAAAAGCTTTAAATATATTGTATGTGTTAGAAATACATGAGTAATTAGTAGGATGTGAATAACATGTCAAGGATTGCATGAGTGTTCCAAAGAACACCAATGAAGGCTCACGGCCTCAACATGAAAGGAGAACCAAAATGTTCTCATTAATTTTCTAAGATTGTGATTTAATTAACCTAGGAAAATTAACAAGATACAAAATGGTTTCAAGCAAGAAAAAAAATGAATTTAGAGATCAAATTTCAAATCTAGGTATTTCGGCCAACATGCCATAACCAAGTGTTTATGATTTTCTAAAGCTATTATCACTCAAAAAGAAGTAATAAATACTAAAAGAAATTTTTCTACAATGAGTTTTGAATAAATAAATTAATTAGAATTAAATTTAAGAAGTTAAAACTAATGATTTTACTGTTAGAAGAAAATACAGTAGCTTTCGTAAATTTCTAACATATAGCTCATATGATATTTTGAAGCATGTTAGTGGTTTTCAAAAGTTAAATTATACGGTAAAAAAAAATTAAGTAAAAGGAATTTTTACAGAAAAGTTAGGAAACCATTATTATAAGTTTTCTAAGCAAAATACTGTCAAATTTTTATTAAAAATGGACAAATAAGATAGAAAAGATGTCCAATAGACAGTATACGGTATGAAAAATATTCTACGTACTTCAAATGTATTAAATATTATTTCTGTTTATTTAAACAGTAAATTTTAAGGAATTCAGACAAGAAACTGATCTAAAAATCTTACGCGATTGCGAAAATGTGTTAAAAATTCTACGCGATTTTAAAAACAGAAAAATATATTTACGCGATTTGAAAATGTTTGTAAAACGATGGAATTATGAAAACGCGATAAAATTTTTACGCGATTGACGAAAATAGTGATTTTTTACTGTCGGGCTAAGTGGTGAACTCGGACAGGTTGTGAAACAATATTTGTCTGGTGGGACTTACTGTATATATATGAGTTTCTGCAATGAGGGCATGAGTTTCTGCCATGAGGGCATGAGTTTTTGCCATTGAGGGCATTTGCGTAAATATGCATATTTATACCATTGAGGGTATTCTGGTAATTTTTCTATCATGCATTGAGTTAATGCCAATTTTTGGTGGATTGATTGACGAGGTGAATCACATCGTATTGTCGGTGCGATAAACATAGTATGGTTCATTTTCTTTATGGACTTGGAGACGTTAGTGTGCGGTATCCCATATGTGGACAGTTGGTCGCTCCTCTGGGCCGTGGTAACTGGCAACACACTAATGGACTCGACACGCACTATATTTAATCGAGATCTTGTAAAGTCTAATAGTACATTGCCTGTAGTGACACGACGTTAGACAGTGTGCTACACCACGCCATGTGACTGTGGGCTATAGACGCAACGTGAGACCGCAGAATAGTTTGGTTGGGCAGCCGTGGTACTAATAGATTTTGCGGGTCATTCTCTCTGATGTCTGTATGTGTTTAGCTCCATGGAGTAGGATCGTGTCATATTGCATATGTATCTGTGTCGTACATTATTATATTTTTTTTATCTGTAATATCGTATATATTTAATTCTTATGTTATATCTATGTTATACTGTATTTATATTTATATTGTTTTGTGTTATACTGTATTTATGTTTATGTTGTTATGGCATTCTGTTATAGCATTCTATATTGTATGAATTGTTTTTATCTGATGTATTGTCGTTTTCTTATTAACCATGTTTGTGATGATTTAGATTGCCTTACCTCTTTCTTGTATGTGTTATCTGTATATTTTAAATTATGTGATAAAGAGTTTGAGGAAGAGGAACAACCTCTTGAGTGTGAGTATTTAGAGGAGGAGGAAGAGCAGCAAGCTGAAGATCAGTTCTATGATCAAGAACCATCTGATCATCCATATCCATTGGATTGATTGTGGGAGTATGACACTACCAGGATTCTTTGGATTCGTGCAACTTGAGTTTCACGGAGGCTCTGAAGCCTGGCGTCTGCGAGAGGATAGAGACTCGGTGACGTACGTAGGGCATCTGACTGTGACCATACGTACGGAGTTTGATGGAGTACCGATCTTTTCTACTTTGTTGTATTTACATGTGGAGTTGCCGCTATCTCTTAGGCGTCATTGGGGTGGTATGTTCGATGCGCCTAGCGAGATTTGCAGCGTATCGACTGCATGAACTCGTGTCCGTAGAGGGTCAAGGCATCCTAGATATCTATCACCTGAAGCTTCATCTGAGATTGATCCTTCAGAGGGATAGATGTTTATGATGTGTACTTGGGCGCGTCTGCGTTTGTATATATTGACCTTTTACTGCTTTGTTTACTGTTTTGGTTTTTAAATAATTGTAGTTGTACATTATTTGTATAACCTATGATGGAACCATATGTATATTATGTGTGATAATAATGTGCTTATTTTATGTTCTGTGTTATTTTATCTCGTAATATTCTGTTTAACCGAAAAAATTTTATAACCCGCATTAGTATATAATAAACGTTTTACAACTTGGGTAGATTTTATTTATCTTTATTTTATTTTCTTTATAAATGTGACATCCCCATAAGGGTGTTACATAATCATATTATGATTCCTTTAATTATCCACCAACACTTTTAAATGGTCTCAAGCATCTACTGTGCCAATGTCTTGTCTACAATGAATCAAGTTCTTCATTATACAAGAAGGGGTTCTAAATTGATTGGAAACAACATACAACACATATAATGATCACTTAAAAATATATCATTAAAGCACAAGAAGGAAATTAATCTAATCTCAACTTATTACCAAAAGCTTCATCCTTTCACCCAAGCAAAATGAAAATTAGTTACTCATGAATAAGAAGAAAGAAAGAGATAAGAAGAAAGAAATGAACATAACTTCAATTTAGAACAAAGAAAACTACAACAAAAGAAACAAATAACACAATAGCATAATCTAAGCTAAGATCAACGATGATCTGAATGAGCACCCAAGCTCCCTTTTATAGAGCTCAAGGAGTACAAGATGACAATAGAGTTGTTTGATGATGATGAATAAATGCCAAAGTAGTTGCTTAATGATGATGATGAATGAGTGGAAATTATAGAGATTCTTGTCTCCGAAATGTTTCTGCTCTGAGCTCATGGCATGTGTCTGAACCAGATCAAGTGGTATTCATTAAAGTTCTAGGATATTGTCTTAGCTTTCCATAGCTGCCAGTTTCATCCAAAAATACCACCTACAATCTGAGATATGGCCCAATTACTGTACATAGGTTAGGCCCAACTTCAGCTCCTCTGTTTTGAATTCCAAGCCCAATATTACTTTCAAGACTTCCGATTTGGCTCTTGTGTTCTTCATGAAAGTTGTAGATATAGGTCTTAAATTTTAAATGGCATTAGTTTCATTCCCAAAACTCTCCCATAACTCAAAATATGATCTGACGAGTATGTATAGGTCAAGCTGTTAGATTCAGAACTCTAGATTTTATTTCAACTCCAATTTGAGTTATCCAAACATATGTTACAGGTGTTGAGGTCTTCATGAAAGTTGTAGAAATTTATCTTAGGTTTAAAACAAGACCAAAGTCACATCTATCAGATATTTGTAACTCAAATTATAGTCATTTTACTAAAAAAGCCAACTGTGAAGATTATACAATGAATGAAATATATTACTATCAATTGGCTCTTGCTATCAAGTGAATAGTTGTTAGAGAATTATCTTAACTTTCCAACAAGACTAGAATCATATTAATCAGATAATTGCAACTCAAATTGTAGCCAATTTGCTTAAGAATGCAATCACCCAAATTAATGACAATTCAAGCAATAATTTCTTCAATGATCCAATTAAGCTCAATTTCATAGAATATGACAAAATCAATTTAATTAAGCCTAATTGAACCTTAAGAAGCCTAGTGAGAGGATTATAAATTTAATAAAATACATTGCTATCAATAGGTATTTTGCCGTGTAATTGGCTAGCTGCTATGGAAAATAGTTTTGATGATAACAAACATGATGAAAATGATGTATAGTTCAAGTACCAAGAGTGAGCATTGCAACAAGAAAGCAAAGATCTCATTTATGCTCAACTCAAGGAGAAGAAGGTTTTGATAACAACAAAATTATGTCAAAGACCAAGTCCAAAGGAAGATTAAAAGGTATAGCTTATAGGACTTAGGGTCTTTTTGTAAGAAGCCTTTTAGATATCTCAAATATGTTTTCAAATATTTAAAAATGATTTTCACATGTTAAAATACCCAACAAATAAGTTTTGAAGGTCTAGTTATGATGGTAGTTCAAATTTATGAAAAATAGCAAAGTTTGAGTTTTGAAAATCTGACCTTTAGTTACTCTTTTGATCATATCTTTCAAAATAATTTGACTTTTTGTTTTGAAACTATTTCATTTGAAAATAGACTCAAATATCTTTCCAATGACTGGTCATTTGCTTTAAACGGATAAGAAATGAAGAAGTTATGACCATTTAAAGTTAGATTTCAAAATCAGAGTGGTGTATTCGAATACACCACTTAGGTATTCGAATACCACACGCCAGAAAAGTTTCCAAAACATGTTTTTAAGGATCTATTCGAATACCTAAAGGGGTATTCGAATACCTCAACATAGAAAACGTTCCAGAACACGTTTTTGAAGGATCTATTCAAATACCAAATATGGTATTCGAATACCACGACCCAGAAATCACGTAACGGCTATTTTCTTGAGCTTTTAATGAATGAAATTAATACCCAACGGCTCTTTTTCTTGGAACACTATAAATACATGGTTTTGGTCATCTTTTACACTATTCCCAATGATCTGAATCATTCTTTGCTTATACTAAAACGTGGTTTTCAATTTACATATTTTCTGTGCTCTTTTTGCCAAAAACCTTGAGATATCCTAAGAGAGCTTCCTAGTGCTTCAAGTTGTAATATTTGCTCTGAGTGAGAGTTTCTCTTCTTCATCTATTTCTTTGATATACTGTATTGTGAGGGTGAGGTATCCCTCAGTAAAAGGGTGAGGCATCCCTCAGTAAAAGGGTGAGGTATCCCTTGTTGTAAAGAAGGTGAGGTATCCTTCAAAGGGGGTGAGGTATCCCTCTAAGGTTTGTGTAAGGGTGAGGTATCCCTGCAGGCTGAGGCTTTAGCACAAGGGTAGAGTTTCCCTGTGTGTGAAAAGTGCTCCATTGTGTAAAGGTTGTAAGCACCTGTTTTTAAGCTTGCATTGAATAGTGAAAAATCTCGAACTGTGTTTCGGGGACTGGACGTAGGCCACAAGTGGTTGGTGGTCGAACCAGGATAAATATCGTGCCTGCTCTTCTTTCCTTAATCTTTTATCTTTCTGCACTTTATTTATTATATCTTGCAATTTAATTTCTAGTTGTTCTTCTTATCTTCATCTTATTCACGCCTTTTATTATTTAAATTCAGCATAGTTTATTTGTTTACGCTTTTTGTAAAAAGTTTTCTAAATACTCAATTCACCCCCCCTCTTGAGTACTGAAGCCACTTGGGTAACATGCCGACTCTGAGTTGTTCGCATTTTCTCCTGAATCATCTTTACCTTCTCCGTTGTTTGTTGCTCCATCTCAGGTCCTATTGTCATACTTTTTCCATCTTGATACCAACATAAAGGTGTTCAGCATCGTCGTCCATATAGCGCTTCATAGGGTACCATTCCTATACTTGAATGAAAACTATTGTTGTAGGTGAATTCTATCAATGGCAAGAATTCATCCCAACTCCCAGTTTGTTCTAACACACAAGTTCTTAACAGATCCTCTAACGAATGGATAGTCCTCTTAGTTTGACCATCGATTTGCAGATAGTAAGCAAAACTGAAACGAAGCTTAGTCCCCATTGCTTCTTGTAAACTTCTCCAAAACCATGATGTAAACCTTAGATCTCTATTGGAAATGATACTAGAGGGTACACCATGAAGTCTAACGATTTCACCAATGTACACCTGGGTCAACTGTTCCATTGAATACTTAATATTGATTGGCAAGAAGTGTGCAGACTTCGTAAGCCGATCAACAATAACCTATATAGAATCATACCCTTTCCTAATCTTTGGAAATCCAGTAACAAAATCCATGGCAATACTATCTCATTTCCATTTTGGAATAGTTAGGGGTTGTAGCTGATGGGAAAAATCCAATAACGCAAGTATACGTGCCAATTAAGTAATATAATAGTGAATAAAAGTCGTTCCCATGAGGATTTGTTACTAAATTTTATAGTTAACTACTAACATTCAAAATTCTTACTATTATCCAAATAACACTTTAATTTCAACCAATTTAATTAGTTGAAAAATAATATTGCAAACACATAAACTATCAAGAACTGGGTAATTTAGAAACTATATTTTAATGGATCCTATGATTGTAATCTTCCTTCTCACTTCATTTGAATTACTATTTAACTACTTTTTCTGATTCCAATTTACTCAAAAATATCGATCTAGAGCTTTAATATATTTGTATCCTTCTTTCGATGGCAACACAAAATTTAAACCACTTAATTTTAATCTCTATATTCCTATGAGAAAAAACATCAAACAGGTTACGTTCATGATCAAGCTCTATTTGGAATCACATATGGCTCTAACAGATATTCCTATCCTTAGAACAAAATTTCCCTAATTAACAACAATTGATTCAAACATATGTTACTCATACTAGTTCATAGATTCAAATTCTCTTTCCCAAGTTCAATTTAAATCCACAAAATCATCCAATTAATGATCAGGCAATCAGAAGCATTACACATAAGCATGAGTAAATATTTCTCGTAAGTTGAAATAGGAATTCAACAACTAATGATTCAAATTACATGAGAAGTTTGATTACAATCCTAGAAATAAAATTAGTTCATGGCATACATTGAGAACAACAATAACAATTTAGAAACAGGAGCCCTCATAAGAAAAACTCAAAAATTTTAGAAAAACCGTAAATACGGAGTTGCAGATGATGAATCCAAGACTTTGATCTTGATTTCCCCTTTGTTTCCTTCAAGATTCTTGATCCAAAAGTTCTCCTTCAAACCCTATTTTCATATCTTTTTCAGCTGAGAATGGCCTCTTGTTAAATAACATTTTAATTTCAGTTGTTACAAAACTGAACAGACTCTAGTCGTGAATCTGGCCGCCGCAGCACTGGAGTTACTACCGTCGCAACAGCCAACAACTTTGTGCTACTCTGAAATTCTTCTTCCATGCTGGCTGCTGCGGCACTGGACATGATAATGTTGCGGCAGCCAGCAGCCTTGTATTTTCCTTATGCTTTTCCATGACTTCTTTATGTCCTAAAGACTATCTCCATCTTGCCAATGGTGTCTTCTTAATCTCTTCTTTTCCATTGAGGTTTTTTAACCTTTCCATCAGTAGAAAGAAACTCAGTAATCAAAGCACTATGATAGAGAAATCATTCAAATTCATCACATATAATTATAGATACTTAAAGATGGATAATCATACTCAACTTTGACAAAGAAAAAGTATTTCCAATGCTCATCATGATAGTAAAACAAGGATTTAGCACAATTTAAAGATAAATTAGAGTTCAAATAACTCTACTTTCATAGAGTTATCACACCCACCTCGAGCAAAAGAACAAAAGAGAGCAACACTCAAGATTTATCAAATTAATTTCATCAACTTGTGCGAATCAGATTCTCAGCTCAATCCTCAAGCAATCATCACATTCACTTAGCATCTCAATATTCACAAATATCATCCTAATATGCTTTCACTTAGCTACAAATCAGGAGTTAAGTTGAGCTTCCTGTGTTTGTGTGCATTGCCTCTTAGCAAAGATTTGTATGTTATCCAGATAAGCTTATGCAAAAAGATACTCATCAAAATGCATGAACATTACAACTTTCATTTCCACTCTCTCTCCACTAATATAAGCATGACCCCAAAACTCAGATCAAAAGGACTTTCAAGCTTATAATGTTAGGCCAAGGTACTTGGCTATGAACAAATGGATGGATATCACAAAAATTCTGGGTATCACAAGATGCATTAAACTTTTTTTTTTTACAACTGATTTTCCATAAAATTTCTCAACTTTTGACCTTGGTGTCTCTCTTTACTGTTAACTTTTTGCCTTGCTTCATTTCTCTTTTCTTTCTTTTCTACTTTTTTTTTCTTTTTTTTTGTTACAACACAAAATTGAGACACCCTCAGATATAATCAAATAATGTCCAGACCCAAAAAAGATGCATCCACATAATACCCAAAACACAATAAGGTTTGACAATTATAGATAGGCTCATCTAGGTTGATCATGTCATGGCTCAACTGAATAAAAGGCTTATGCATCACAAGGCTCAAAAGAGGTACTAAGGATGTATATCATAATGGTAGGCTTGAACGGCACAAACGATCCAAAAAACTGCCTAAATCATATCCAAATTCTAGGATCACACCTAAGATTTCACCTCAAGAGAGCATCACAATTATTTTAAGATCCCACAAATAGAGAGCACAAATTACATAAACATTCTCTAAACAAACCAACATCTTAAAGCAAGAGAATAAGTGGAAATGTTTTTATAGGCCACGCAACTTAACCAAACCCATTGCAACAAAGCTAAGCACACCTCAGACAATCTTCTGTGTTCTCAAGAGTCAAGCAAAATGAATGATTCAATACTATCATGGGAGCTAAAAATCAATCATGCACTCAAAACAGCAAACATGTTATAAGAACAAAATACCCCCCTAAACTTAAACAATGTATTGTCCTCAATGTACCAATCATCAAACTAACAAACAACAGTAAATAACAAGAAATTAAAACAAAGTAAAATAACATAAGAAAGTGAAACTTCCCAAATAAAGTCAGCTAATCAACAGCTGAATCCTGGCCACCATCATTCAACTCCCGAGGTGTCAGTTTTTTTTTTGAGTAACTAGCCACCATCGCAACACTGGCCACTTAGTTGTTGCGGTGGCCAGAGCCTTGTGCTCTGCAAAAAAAAAAAACTTAACGTTAGTGTGGCAACACTGACCACTTGGATGCTGCGGCGGCTAGAGCTTTGTGCTCTGCGAGAAAAACTTTACCGTCAGCACCACAGCACTGACTGATTACCGCTATAGTGCCCAGACCTTAATCCTAACAATTTGATTTTCGTCTTTGCTTACTCTCTAGCTGCTGCAACATCATTTCTTCAACGCCCTAGCACCCAGAATCTGCACTTGTTGAACAAATCTACTAGAAAACTTTGTTCTCATTAACTAAAAATGCAAAAAAAAATACAAACACATAAGCATTAATTTAAAATTAAGGGTGAAGAACTTGAGTTGCCTCCCAAGAAGTGCTTGTTTAATGTCATTAAGTTGACGTTGCCTTTTTCTCAACTATAGTGGCTTGAAGCAAGAGAAGTAGGATGACATCTTTCTCTTATCAGATCTTTGCCTCCATACTTGGTCGTTGCATTTGGAATCCTCTCCAAAAATATTTTGAACTCCAGTTGGAACTGGTTGTCCCAAGTGTGCCTTGGCATCAGAAACTCCACTAGGCCATGAGATTTTCAATTTATCAATAGGTAAAGTGTCAGGTTTCATCTTTTCAAAATAATTCAGATTAACTTGCACTAAACTCTGAGAACTAGAAGAATTTTTTTCTTTTTCAACAATCTTGGAGACAGGAGGACCTTTCTTTTTCTCATCAACAATCTTGAAAGTACAAGAATCAATATTAATGAATGAAGAAGAATTCTTACCTTCCAACCCCTTTTGAGATTTACCTTAAAAGCAATTAATAGGGGCATGAAGATCAAATGTTAGCGCAGACTTATTAAAAACATTGAGGGTCACTTGATCTTCATCCACCCTCAAAATAAGCTCTCCCCTAGGCACATCAATTAATGCTCCTGAAGTTACTAGGAATGGTCTTCCAAGAATGATGGGGACCTCGTGGTCTTCTTCCATATCAAGCACAATAAAATCTGAAGGGATTATAAATTTATCCACCTTCACGAGAACATCTTCAATGATACCTCTGGGGTGAGTATAAGAGCAGTCCGCCAGTTGAAGAGTGACTGTAGTGGGTTTAGCTTCTCCCAAACCCAATCTCTGAAAAATTGACAAAGGCATTAGATTAATGTTTGTCCCTAAATCACATAGAGCTTTTCCAAAGAAATGATTGCCTATGGTGCATAGAATAGTAAAGCTTCCAAGATCTTTGAGCTTAGGAGGGAGCTTTTTTTGAATAATTGCACTGCATTCTTCAGTCAAAGCTACAGTCTCATAGTCACCCAATCTTCTCTTTTTAGACAAAATGTCCTTCATAAATTTCACATAACTGGGCATCTGTTCCAGTGTTTCAGCAAATGGGATATTGATATGCAGCTTCTTAAAGACATCCAGAAATTTTTTAAATTGAGTTTCATTCTTTTGTTTCTAGAGTCTTTGCAGAAATGGAGGAGGAGGAATAAGATTTGAAATTGCCTCCTTTTTAGCTTGATTTTTCTCGTTCTGGTCTTCCTTTGAAGTGTTGGAATTTTTTACATCATTCTCAATCTTGTCACTCCGAAGTGTAATTGCTTTACAATGCTCCCTGTCTTCCATTCTTGGATTTACCTCTATATTGCTAGGAAGAGTTCCAAGAGGTCCACTATTAATAGCAGAAGTTAGCTAGACCACCTGATTCTCCAGACTCCTGAGAGAACCTGCTTGACTTTGAAACATGGTATCATTCTTTACCATATATTGCATAAACATTTCCTCCAGTGATGGCTTCTTCTCCTGCTACGAACAATATTTTGCTGATTAAAAACGGGAGGAAGGCCTTGCGCTCTAGAAGATGAAGCATCTACATTTTGATTTTGACCCCAAGCAAAATTTGGATGATTCCTCTATCTTAGATTAAATGTGTTGGAGTAAGGATTGTTCTTCTACTGATTCAATCGCCCCACAAAGTTCATAGACTCTGGATTTAATGAACAACTCTCCAGAGAATGAGCCTATCCACAATAGTTACAAGTAACAAAAGGACTTGCAGTAGACTGAACAGCAAAGCCATTAAACTTCTTTGACAAAGAAGCAATATGAGCTGATAACGTAGTAATATTATCCACCTCATGTACTCCTTTCACACGCTTAGGTACTTGTCTTTTTTAAGGCCACTAATAGCTGTTAGAAGCCATTTCTTTTAGCAAATCAAAGGCCTCGTTATTGAACTTACTCATTAAGGCTCCTCCAGCTGCTGCATCAATAGTAGTTCTCAAAAGTTCATTCAGAGCATTATAAAAAGTATGAACTTGCAACCACTTAGTAATGCCATGATATGGACATTTCCTGATGAGTTCTTTGAATCTCTCTCATGCTTCGTAAAGAGATTCACTGTTGTACTGAACAAAGGAGATGATGTCCTTTTGCATTTCGGTTGTCTTCCTTGGTAAAAAGAACCTGTCAAGAAATTTTTCAGCTAAGGCATCCCAGGTAGTGATAGACCCCTCTAGAAGTGAGTGAAGCCAACTCTTAGCCTTATCTCAGAGAGAGAAAGGAAATAGCCTCAATCTGATAGCATCTTCTGTAACACCCCTTTGGGGATGCCACACATATAAAGAAAATTAAAATAAATAAATAAAATCTACCCAAGTTATAAAACATTTATTACATAATAATATGGGTCGTAAAGTAATTCCTGATAAATAGATTATTAAAAATAAAATATTACGAAAAACATAAAATAAACAGAACAACACTACTTATAATGTACATATGTTCTAAGTTATAAGTTATACAAATAATTTACAACTACAATGACAAATATTTAAACAGAAACAGTGAATAAAAACAGTAAAAGAGTCAATATATACATCCATACGCAGACGCGCCCAAAAAAAAACATCATGCATATTTACTCCTCTGAAGGATCACTCTCAACATGAAAATGATCATCAGGAGACAAATATCCCGGATGTCTCGACTCTCGGCGATAATGAGATCGCGCAGTCGATACGAGTGTCATCTCACTAGGCTTAGTGGATATCCCACCCCAATGACGCCTAATGGATAAGGGTAACTCTAAGTGTAGAAATACTGTCGTAGTCATGATAGGCTCTCCATCAAACCGATGACGTAGAGTCACAGTCAGCCGTCCTACATATGTCACGGAGTCTCTATCTCCTCTCATGTGCCACGCTAGCGATCCACCGTGAAACTCCAGCGTCACGAACCCCAAAAATCCAAGCACCGCCATACCAAAACTAATCAATCCAATGGATATGGATGATCAGATGGTTCTTGATCGTCAATCTGGTCGTCGGCTAGCTGATCTTCCTCCTCCTCGGGATACAGAACCTCAAGAGGCTGTTCCTCTTCCTCGAACTCTTTACCATATAAACAGGTATATACAGAAAACACATACAATAAAGAGGTAAGACAATCTAAAATCACCATAAACATGGCCAATAAGAAGACGACAAACAACAGATATACAGTTCATGCAATATGAAAAACTATAACATTAATAAGTAACAGAGTAGTGTAAAGATTCAAAAAGATTTAAATATCCCAACAATATATCATCACAGATAAAATAAAACAAGAAACAAATGATACAATACAACAATAGATAAAACAAATACAAGAAACAAATAAATCAATATCAATATAATAAATAGATAAGACAAAAATAAATAGATAAGACAAAATAAATAAATAGATCCCAATAAATAAACATAAGACACACCTTACTCCATGGAGCTAAAAAAAAAACACAAAGATATCGAGAGAATGACTCGTAAAAATCTATTAGTACCACGGCTGCCCAACCAACTATCATTCATTTTGTCACATGTTGCGTCTATAGCCCCACGACACAGAATCCATCATCCAGCGTGGTGTAGTTCACTGGTCTCACGTTGTGGCATTACAGGAAAATGTACTACTAGACTTTACAAATCTCGATTAAATATAGTGCGTGTCGAGTCCATTAGTGTGCTATCGGTTTACCACGGCCCAGCGGAGCTACCAACCGTCCACATATGGGATACCGTACACTAACGTCTCTAAGTCCATTAGAACAATGAACCACACTACGTTTATCGCATCGACAACACGATGTGATTCGTCTCATCAACCAATCCACCAAAAACTTGGCATAAACACAATACATAATTCCAAAAATATGAAATTACAAAAATGCCCTCAAGATAAGAATATGCCCTCAATGGCAGAAAAATAGAAAGCCTGTACGGGTTCACATTTTCCCGACAGTGAAAAATCCTCAAAAGCCTGTACGGGTTCACATTTTCCCGACAGCGAAAAATAAATACAGTAACGGTCAATCGCGTAGAAATTTTATCGCGTTTTCACAATTTCATCGTTTTTACAAACGTTTATAAATCGCGTAAATATATTTTTCTGTTTTCAAAATTATGTAGGATTTTTAACACGTTTTCTCAATCGCGTAAGATTTTTAAATCATTTTCTTGACCGAATTCCTTAAAAATTACTATTTAAATAAACAGAAATAATAAATAATACTTTTAAGCTACGTATAATATTTTCTATACCGTATACTGTCTTTTGGACATCTTTTCTATCTTATTTGTCCATTTTTACTAAAAATTGACAGTATTTTGCTTAGAAAATTATATTAATGGTTTTCTAATTTTACCATAAAAATTCTGTTTATTAAATTTTTAAACCATATACTTAATCCTTTTGAAAACTACTAACATGCTTCAAAATACAGCATGAGCTATATGTTAGAAATTTTTGAAAGTTATCAGTATTTCATTTCTAATAACAAAATCATTAGTTCTAAGTTCTCAAACTTATTTCTAATTGATTCTTTTCTTTAAAACTCATTTTAGAAAAATTCTTTTTAACACATATTGCATCCTTATACTTAGAAAAGGTTTGGATTTAATTTTAGAAACCATGGATACTTAGTTTGGCATGTTGGCCGAATTTCCTAAATATTTTGAAATTGATTTCTAAATTATTTCTCATCTTCTAACTATATGTCAAACTTATTGTATTGTCTAAATTCATTTAACCATTGTTTTAGAAAATGGTTTTTGAAATCAACACATTCATTTTAGGCATGTTGGCCGAAAATAATAAGTCTTACCATTTGATTTCTAAATTCATTTTCTTTGATCTAATCAACTTGAAACCTTCTTAATTCTCCTAGGTTAATTAAATAACCTTTTAAGAAAATTAAGAGAACATTTTGGTTCCCCATTTGATTAGTGGCTGTGAGCCTCATGGAGTGTTCTTTGGAACACACATGCATTTCCTTGACATGCTATTCACATCCTATACATTATCATGCAATTCTAACACATGCAATATTATCAAAGCTTATAGACATGCAACTTAAAGCTTGTAGACATGCAATTTATTACAAACAACAATTAGGAAAGCTACTAACAAGCACAAACATGAATCCTTATGGATTCTACAATCACAAAATCAAACTCCATCTTCTTACCACCACCCATAGGTGATAAGATTTGTCTTCCTCTTACCTTAAATGAAGACAAATGGTTTTCTTTCACTCCTCCTAGGTCACAGTTTTCTCCTTCAAAATACCTAGCAAACTTAAACAAAATTACAAGTTACTAACCATTAAAAGAGAACCTAAACCATGGATAAATCATGGCTTAGAACTTTGAAAAAGGATTTAGAAAAGAAAAACAAGAAATTTCACCTCCTTGGTACAAACTTCCAAGTAGGTTTTCAAGCTTCAATTGAAGGAATTTGCAAGAACTCTCAACTAGAGATGTTCTTAGGATTGTGTTTAGGTTTAGAAAAGTTGGTTAGATAGAATTTTAGGTGGTTGGATGGTGGAGTATGAAGCTTGTCCGAATGGTGAAGAAAGAAAGCAACAATGGTGGCTAGGGTTTTTGGATGAGAGAAGAGAGAAAATGCTTGAAGACAAAGTGATTTTTGGTCCTCCAAACTTCACTTGGCTGTAGACTTCAAGCCATGCAAGGTGTCCATGGCTTGGCTTCATCCAAGCCTTAGAATGCATCAAAGGTTAAGATTAAAACTTGGTTAGCAAGCTTGTTTCCTATTGGTTGGTTCAAGCATAGTCACCATGCTTAGTCATTAAGCTTCATTAACTCTTAAGCCTAGTCATTAGTTGAGTCACCATGTTTCTTGAAAGTTCCTTCACTAATGATGCTTAATTAAGCTACTAAGTTAACTGTTTAGCTAAACGTAGGTCCCGCAAAACATTTCCGGGTCCACTATCACTAAGTTATACTGACTAATAAAATAATATTATAATAATACAAAATTATTTTTTTGTCAGTTAAATCCTAAAAATTAAAAGATTAATTTTAGGCTTATTCAGAATTGGGTTTAGTAAGATCCCCTGCCTCTGAATAATTAAAAACAGATTTTACCGGTCCGGAAAAATATTATTTTCCTGCCCCGTAGCAAATCACACAAAAAGTCGATATAAAATCACAGACAGTAATATTGGACACTAAATCAAGTAGAAAACAATTAAAAACAAGCAAAAACAAGATAAACAAAGACGTTCGGGACGTAATGGTCATTTTTTCATTTTTTCCCACAACGTAGCTTATTGTCCAAAAAGTTCAAATAAAATTACAGACAGTATTAATT
The DNA here is from genome assembly GCA_029884605.1 of Ormosia emarginata. Classification (NCBI taxonomy): domain Eukaryota; kingdom Viridiplantae; phylum Streptophyta; class Magnoliopsida; order Fabales; family Fabaceae; genus Ormosia; species Ormosia emarginata. Next base: position 36,702,872 of record JAQQTP010000079.1, on the reverse strand, counting down.
GTCTGTATATCTTCCAGAAAAATTAAAATAGTAGCTCGGAAAAACTTTTATTTTACCGTTTCGAAACAAATTACGTAAAAAGACCAAATAAAATTTGAGCCTGTATAAACGTATTTGTATTTCATGCAGAAATCGAGAAACAGTAAAATAGGGACACAACGGTCATTCACACGAAAGCTTGAAAAACAACAAACAGTAAATTCGGTACATTTTCTAAAAATCGGGGTGTTACAATTCTCCCCAACAAATAAAAATTTCGTCCTCGAAATTCGCTGTTCCTCAAAATAAATGAGGATACTGATCCTTCATTTTATCTTCCAGCTCCCAGGTAGCTTCACCTGTCACATCATTCCATATGACCTTCACTAGCTCGATCATTTTCCCTCGAAGCTGCTTTACCTTTCTGTCCTCAATTCTGACAGGTAAAGTTTCATAAGTCAAATTCTCCTTCAGCTGCACTTCATCTGGCTGTATAATATGCGTCGGATCTGGTATATACTTTCGTAACTGAGACACATGAAATACGTCATACAGATTCGACAGAAACGGCGGCATAGCAATCTGATACGGTACAGGACCTATATGTCGGATAATCTGATACGGTCCAATGAACTTAGGAGTAAGCTTCTTAGACTTAATAACTCTTCCGACACCAGTCGTAGGAGTAACTCTTAGAAACACATGCTCACCCTCCTCAAATTCAAGAGGTCGTTCTTCGTTTATCCGCATAACTTTTCTGTCTGCTTTGCGTCGTCTTCATCTTCTCTTGTATCATCTTTACTTTTTCCGTAGTCTGTTGTACAAGATCTGGTCCAACAGTCATGCTTTCCCCATCCTGATACCAACATAACGGAGTTCGACATCGTCTTCCGTACAATGCCTCATAAGGTGCCATTCCGATGCTTGAATGAAAACTATTGTTGTAGGTGAATTCTATCAGAGATAAAAATTCATCCCAACTTCCTCGTTGTTCCAAAACACAAGCACGCAATGATCTTCCAAAGACTGTATAGTTCTTTCTCGTCTCGACCATCCGTCTGCGGATGATACGCCGAACTCGGTCGTAACTTAGTTCCCATAGCTTCTGCGTACTCGCCAAAATCTTGATGTAAACCTCGATCTCGATCGAAACTATACATGTAGGTACACCATGTAATCTGACAATTTCACTGATGTACAACTGGGTTAATCTTTCCAATGAATACTTAATATTAATTGGTAAGAAATGAGCCGATTTCGTAAGCCTATCGACTATAACCCATATCGAATCATGACCTTTCTTCGTCTTTGGCAAACCAGTAACGAAATCCATCGATATACTATCCCATTTCCATTCTGGAATCGATAATGGTTGCAACATTCCAGCTGGTCTTTGATGTTCCACTTTCGCCTTTTGACAGACTAGACAAGTTGACATGCACCTAATAACATCACTCTTCAATCCATGCCACCAGAATAACTTCTTCAAGTCTTGGTACATCTTTGTTATGCCTGGATGCATACTCAATAGACTAGTATGGGCATGTTCCATAATATGTCGCCTCAGCTCCCGATTACGAGGAACACAGACTCTACCCCGAAACCTCAGAATCCCATTAGTTCCTTCTTTGAACTCTATTGTCTCATCTTGCTTTATTTGTTCTCTTATTCCTTGCAAAAATTTATTGGCATTCTGTTTTTCCCTTATGTCTTCCATCAGCTCGCTCGAGATAGTAACCATGTTAATACAGATCCTCCCTGGTTTCAACTCAACAAATGACCACACATCTCTAAACTGTTCAATGAGCTCCTTTTCCTTGATCATCAGAGCAGAAGCACTGATAATCTTTCTACTTAAGGCGTCAGCCACGACATTCGCCTTACCAGGGTGGTATAACAGTTGAAAATCATAATCTTTCAGGACTTCTAACCATCTCTGCTGCCTTATGTTCAGCTCCTTCTGATCATACAAGTACTTCAAGCTCTTGTGATCACTGAAAATGTTGAACGTTGCTCCATAGAGAAAATGTCTCCATATCTTTAGAGCAAAAACCACAGCGGCCAATTCCAAATCGTGCGTTGGATAATTCCTCTCATGAACCTTCAATTGTCGAGAAGCATATGCCACAATGTTCCGATCTTGCATCAACACGCATCCTAGCCCTTGATAAGAAGCGTCGCAATACACATCAAAAGATTTCGTCGACCGGTAGGATTAACACCGGCAGTTGTTAATCTCTTCTTCAACTCTTGAAAATTGGCTTCACATTCTTCCGTCCATTCAAAAGCTTGATTTTTCCTCGTAAGTTGTGTAAGTGGTCCAGCAATCTTCGAAAAACCCTCGATAAACCTCCGATAATATCCAGCAAGTCCAACAAAACTTCGAACTTCTATTACCGTCTTAGGTCTTTCCCATTGTAAAACAGTCTCCACTTTAGATGGGTCCACCGCAATACCATCTTTGGAAATCACGTGACCAAGAAATTGGACTTCTTCCAACCAGAACTCACACTTAGCCAATTTCGCATACAACTGCTTCTCCCTCAAAATCCGAAGAACAACACCAAGATGTTCAACATGCTCTTCCTTTGATTGAGAATAGATCAGAATGTCATCGATAAAGACAACAACAAATCTGTCTAAATAAGGACGAAAAATCCTGTTCATATAATCCATAAATATGGCAGGAGCATTCGTTACCCCGAATGGCATCACCTGATACTCATAATGCCCATATCGAGTTCGGAAAGCGGTTTTCGGCACATCTTCCCCTTTAACACGAATTTGGTGATAACCAGACCTCAGATCTATCTTGGAAAATACCACAGCTCCTTTTAATTGATCCATCAAATCATTAATTCTTGGAAGCGGATATTTATTCTTGATAGTCACCTTGTTCAGCTGACGATAATCCACACAAAGCCGAGACGTTCCATCCTTCTTCTTGACCAAAAGCACTGGCGCACCCCATGGTGAAACACTAGGTCGCACAAACTCTTTCTCCAACAGCTCCACCAATTGCTTCTTCAGCTCCTCCAATTCCACTGGCGACATACGATACAGTGCAATTGAGATAGGACCTGTTCCTGGTACTAAATCAATTGAGAACTCGATCTCCCTTTCGGGTGGCAAACCAGGTACGTCATGAGGAAAAACATCAGGAAACTCGTTGACAACAGGAATAGTATTCACATCCTTCTCATTCTTAACTTCTAGAGAAGACAATACCATATATCCCTGCGCTCCATCTCTTAACAAAGACTTGACCTTAACAAAGAAGCTTAAGAACCCGTACTTTTCTTCCTTAGGAAAAACTATGGTTTTACTTGCACAGCCTATAAGGATATGGTTAGAACATAACCAATCCATCCCTAATATTACATCTATCTCAATAAGAGGCAAACAAATCAAGTTGACCATAAACAAATGACCCTTCACAACAATAGGACAATCCAAACAGATCTTAGATGTAACAACAGGGTTTAGCAAGCCATAGATACACTCAATTTAACATTCGAGAAGACACAGTAACTTCAATCTTTCCACACAATCATAGGAAATAAATGAGTGTGTAGCACCGAATCATACAATACAAATCGAAAGATTACCTCCAATGTCTCCTTCTCCCTGAATAAGATCATCGACTTAGAAATCTCGAGATCCCATCATTGTATATACTCGTCCTCCGACCTTGGTTGAGTACTTCCAGCATTTTTGCTGATTAGCTCTAACATACCGAATGCCGGTTTCTTCTTCTCGTCGAGTACAATCTTTCGACATATGCCCAAGTCAGTCCACGCTTAAAACAGACCGTCCCCTTGATTGTACAATCTGGAGATATATGGCCCTTCTTACGCACTTAAAACACGTTGGCGTAAACACCACCTTCTGCCCAGTTCCACTACCACTTGCACCTCCACTAACCAATGGTCGTTGAGATTGAGTTCCTGCTGGTCTGGAATACGGCTTACGCTGAAACCGATTCGTATTACTACCTCCACCTCTCTGAAACCTTGTCGGCCCAAAGTTCCGATTCCTCTGATCTCTAGATGGCTCCAACTCCTCAAGTCGAGCACATGCATCCACCAAAGCATGAAACTGAGTCATTCTCAAGGATACCACTCCTCGTTTCAGTTCCACCCTTAAACCTGATTCAAACTTCCTACATCTCCACACATCATCTTGTCGTGTCTGAGCATAATCTGAGAATTGAGACAAATTCTCAAACTTTGTGGCATACTCATTCACCGTCATATTCCCCTGTCGCAAACCAAGAAATTCCATCTCTTTGGCATGCCTAGCACTCGCAGGAAAATATTTATCCAGAAAAACATTAGAAAACACTTCCCATGTGATTTCAGTCCCTTCAGCTTGCAATACTCGGCGGGTTCCTCTCCACCAATGTTCTGCATCTCCTCTCAGCATGAAAACAACATAAGTCACCTTCTTATCATCTACGCATCTCATTCCTTCAAAGATCCTCTCCAAATCTTGCATCCACTGACTTGCTTTCTTCGGATCCACCTCGCCTCTAAACTGTGGTGGATTATGACGCCTAAACTCAACCAAATTTAGGGCATCAGCAGTAGCATCTTGCTGTTGAGCTGCTCTCAGATTTTGCTGAGTAATCACTTCAGCCATCCGCTGCATAGCCTCAGCACCTGCAATCATAGGGTCCACATCACGATTCATGTTCGTACGTCCTCTACCTCGTCCAGACATCTTCAAACAGAACAAAACAAAATTAGATGCATCCTTTTAGATACTTCCGAAAGGATATTAATCACAGAGAAGCACACAGCACAAACAAAAACAAACCCAACCACAACCCCAAAAGACTCTAACTTGGGCTCTGACACCAACTATTGTAACACCCCTTTGGGGATGCCACACATATAAAGAAAATTAAAATAAATAAATAAAATCTACCCAAGTTATAAAACATTTATTACATAATAATATGGGTCGTAAAGTAATTCCTGATAAACAGATTATTAAAAATAAAATATTGCGGAAAACATAAAATAAACAGAACAACACTACTCATAATGTACATATGTTCCAAGTTATAAGTTATACAAATAATTTAGAACTACAATTACAAATATTTAAATAGAAACAGTGAATAAAAACAGTAAAAGAGTCAATATATACATCCATACGCAGACGCGCCCAAAAAAAACATCATGCATATTTACTCCTCTGAAGGATCACTCTCAACATGAAAATGATCATCAGGAGACAAATATCCCGGATGTCTCGACTCTCGGCGATAATGAGATCGCGCAGTCGATACGAGTGTCATCTCACTAGGCTCAGTGGATATCCCACCCCAATGACGCCTAATGGATAAGGGTAACTCTAAGTGTAGAAATACTATCGTAGTCATGATAGGCTCTCCATCAAACCGATGACGTAGAGTCACAGTCAGCCGTCCTACATATGTCACGGAGTCTCTATCTCCTCTCATGTGCCACGCTAGCGATCCACCGTGAAACTCCAGCGTCACGAACCCCAAAAATCCAAGCACCGCCATACCAAAACTAATCAATCCAATGGATATGGATGATCAGATGGTTCTTGATCGTCAATCTGGTCGTCGGCTTCGGCCGATCTTCCTCCTCCTCGGGATACGTAACCTCAAGAGGTCGTTCCTCTTCCTCGAACTTTTACCATATAAACAGGTATATACGAAAAAACACATACAATAAAGCGGTAAGACATTCTAAAATCACCATAAACATGGCCAATAAGAAGACGACAAACAACAGATATATACAGTTCATGCAATATGAAAAACTATAACATTAATAAGTAACAGTAGTGTAAAGATTCAAAAAGATTTAAATATCCCAACAATTTATCATCACGATAAAATAAAACAAGAAACAAATGATACAATACAACAATAGATAAAACAAATACAAAACAAATAAATCAATATCAATATAATAAACATATAAGACAAAAATAAATAGATAAGACAAAATAAATAAATAGATCCCAATAAATAAACATAAGACACACCCTACTCTATGGAGCTAAAAAAAAAAACACAAAGATATCAGAGAGAATGACTCGTAAAAATCTATTAGTACCACGGCTACCCAACCAACTATTGCGCTGTCACACGTTGCGTCTATAGCCCCACGACACAGGAATCCATCATCCAGACATGGTGTAGTTCACGGTCTCACGTTGTGGCACTACAAGCAAATGTACTACTAAACTTTACAAATCTCGATTAAATATAGTGCGTGTCGAGTCCATTAGTGTGCTATCGGTTTACCACGGCCCAGCGGAGCTACCAACTGTCCACATATAGGATACCGTACACTAACGTCTCCAAGTCCATTAGAACAATGAACCACACTACGTTTATCGCATCGACAACACGATGTGATTCGTCTCATCAACCAATCCACCAGAAACTTGGCATAAACACAATACATAATTCCAAAAATATGAAATTATGAAAATGCCCTCAAGATAAGAATATGCCCTCAATGGCAAAAAAATAGAAAGCATGTACGGGTTCACATTTTTCCGACAGCGAAAAATCCTCAAAAGCCTGTACAGGTTCACATTTTCTCGACAGCGAAAAATAAATACAGTAACGGTCAATCGCGTAGAAATTTTATCGCGTTTTCACAATTCCGTCGTTTTTACAAACGTTTATAAATAGCGTAAATATATTTTTCTGTTTTCAAAATCGTGTAGGATTTTTAACACGTTTTCTCAATCGCGTAAGATTTTTAAATCATTTTCTTGACCGAATTCCTTAAAAATTACTTGTTTAAATAAAACGTAAATAATAAATAATACTTTTAAGCTACGTATAATATTTTCTATACCGTATACTTGTCTTTTGGACATCTTTTCTATCTTATTTGTCCGTTTTTACTAAAAATTGACAAGATATTTTGCTTAGAAAATTATATTAATGGTTTCCTAATTTTACCGTAAAAATTCTCGTTTATTAAATTTTTAAACCATATACTTAATCCTTTTGAAAACTACTAACATGCTTCAAAATACAAAGATGAGCTATATGTTAGAAATTTTCGAAAGTTACTCAGTATTTCATTTCTAATAACAAAATCATTAGTTCTAAGTTCTCAAACTTATTTCTAATTGATTCTTTTCTTTAAAACTCATTTTAGAAAAATTCTTTTTAACACATATTGCATCCTTATACTTAGAAAAGGTTTGGATTTAATTTTAGAAACCATGGATACTTGGTTTGGCATGTTGGCCGAATTTCCTAAATATTTTGAAATTGATTTCTAAATTATTTCTCATCTTCTAACTATATGTCAAACTTATTGTATTGTCTAAATTCATTTAACCATTGTTTTAGAAAATGATTTTTGAAATCAACACATTCATTTTAGGCATGTTGGCCGAAAATAATAAGTCTTACCATTTGATTTCTAAATTCATTTTCTTTGATCTAATCAACTTGAAACCTTCTTAATTCTCCTAGGTTAATTAAATTACCTTTTAATTCTCCTAATCAACTTGTAATTTTGGTTCCCCATTTGATTAGTGGCCGTGAGCCTCATGGAGTGTTCTTTGGAACACACATGTATTTCCTTGACATGTTATTCACATCCTATACATTATCATGCAATTCTATACTTTATCATGCAATTCTAACACATGCAATATTATCAAAGCTTATAGACATGCAACTTAAAGCTTGTAGACATGCAATTTATTACAAACAACAATTAGGAAAGCTACTAACAATTACACAACCACATCAAATAAGCTACTAACAAGCACAAACATGAATCCTTATAGATTCTACAATCACAAAATCAAACTCCATCTTCTTACCACCACCCATAGGTGATAAGATTTGTCTTCCTCTTACCTTAAATGAAGACAAATGGTTTTCTTTCACTCCTCCTATGTCACGGTTTTCTCCTTCAAAATACCTAGCAAACTTAAACAAAATTACAAGTTACTAACCATTAAAAGAGAACCTAAACCATGGATAAATCATGGCTTAGAACTTTGAAAAAGGATTTAGAAAAGAAAAACAAGAAATTTCACCTTCTTGGTACAAACTTCCAAGTAGGTTTTCAAGCTTCAATTGAAGGAATTTGCAAGAACTCTCAACTACAGATGTTCTTAGGATTGTGTTTAGGTTTATAAAAGTTGGTTAGATAGAATTTTAGGTGGTTGGATGGTGGAGTATGAAGCTTGGCCGAATGGTGAAGAAAGAAAGCAACAATGGTGGCTAGGGTTTTTGGATGAGAGAGAAGAGAGAAAATGCTTGAAGACAAAGTGATTTTTGGTCCTCCAAACTTCACTTGGCTGTAGACTTCAAGCCATGCAAGGTGTCCATGGCTTGGCTTCATCCAAGCCTTAGAATGCATCAAAGGTTAAGATTAAAACTTGGTTAGCAAGCTTGTTTCCTATTGGTTGGTTCAAGCATAGTCACCATGCTTAGTCATTAAGCTTCATTAACTCTTAAGCCTAGTCATTAGTTGAGTCACCATGTTTCTTGAAAGTTCCTTCACTAATGATGCTTAATCAAGCTACTAAGTTAACTGTTTAGCTAAACGTAGGTCCCGCAAAATATTTCCGGGTCCACTGTCACTAAGTTATACTGACTAATAAAATAATATTATAATAATACAAAATTATTTTATTTGACAGTTAAATCCTAAAAATTAAAAGATTAATTTTAGGCTCATTCAGAATTGGGTTTAGTAAGATCTCCCGCCTCTGAATAATTAAAAATAGATTTTACCGGTTCGAAAAAATATTATTTTCCTGTCCCGTAGCAAATCACACAAAAAGTCCATATAAAATCACAGAAAGTAATATTAGACACTAAATCAAGTAGAAAACAATTAAAAATAGCAAAAACAGTACAAACAGCACGTTTGGGACGTAATGATCATTTTCTCATTTTTTCCCACAACGTAGCTTATTGTCCAAAAAGTTCAAATAAAATTACAGACAGTATTAATTGTCTGTATATCTTCCAGAAAAATTAAAATAGTAGCTGAGAAAAACTTTTATTTTACCGTCTCGAAACAAATTACGTAAAAAGACCAAATAAAATTTGAGCCTGTATAAACGTATTTGTATTTCATGCAGAAATCGAGAAACAGTAAAATAGGGACACAACGATCATTCACACGAAAGCTTGAAAAACAGCAAACAGTACATTCGGTACATTTTCTAAAAATCGGGGTGTTACATCTTCTGTAACTTTGTCATGCTTGAAAGTATCGTATATTTCCAAAAAATTCAGCAAGTGAACATTTGGATCCTTATTGGGCAAACCTCCAAACTACACAAAGGTCTGGATCATCTGGATAATGGCTGGCTTGATTTCGAAATTATTAGCTTGGATTGCTGACCTCCAAATGCTAGACTGCAGGCTCGGAACTTGAGGGACAAAATACTCCCTCAAAGTTTTCGTTAGTGTTTCTTCAGCCATTGATTAAGAGTTGCTTTACGACTCTGAACGCTCCTTTCTAATTCCTCAGAGTGTTCTTTCGATCTCAGGATCAAAAGGTACTAACTCAAGATTTTGCGTTCATCGAGTTTGTCGCATATAAGGGAAAAGATTTTCTGAAATTAGTAAAACCAACTAAACTAATTAAAAATTAGATTGAATAAAATAAATATGAATATACAACCAAAAACCAATTTGAATTAACAATAAGCAATTCTATGCGTTAATATTAACTTCAAAATTAGAAACTAAATCCCCAACAACGACGCTCGTAGCATACCTGCTGGTCTTTGATGTTCAACCTTCACCTTTTGAAAAACAAGACAAGATAACACATGCTCAGCAACATCTCTCTTCATTCCAGGCCACCAAAATAACCTCTTCAAATCTTGATACATTTTGGTCATTCTGGGATGTATACTCAACTTGCTGGTGTGAGCTTCATCGAGAATCGCCTTCCTAAGCTTGAGATCATTGGGTATGTAGATCCTACTTTTAAACTTTAGGACCCCATTAAGTCCTTCCTCGATCGTTGATGCACGACCTTGCTTCATTAGTTCTCTTTCATTTTGCAAAAATCGGTCATCTTCCTGCTTCTCCCAAATTTATTCCAGCAAATCATTCAAAATAGTAACCATATTCAGACGAATTCTTCCTGGTGCTAATTCTACTGATAACCATATATCTCTAAACTGCTCTATTAATTCTTCCTCTTTGATCATCATGGAAGAGACACTAAGCATTTTCCTACTCAAAGCATTTGCCACGACAGTCACCTTTCCAGGATGATATTGAAGTTAAAAATCATAATCCTTCAAAAATTCTAACTGTCTCCTCTGTCTCATGTTCAACTCCTTCTGATCGAACAAATACTTCAAACTCTTATGATCACTGAAGATATTGAATGTAGCCCCATATAGAAAATGCCTCCAAATTTTCAACGCAAAAATAACTGTGGCTAATTCCAAATCATGCGTTGGATAATTCTTTTTATGTACCTTCAGTTGTCTCGAAGCATATGCTACCACGTTTTTATTCTGCATCAATACACATCCTAATCCTTAATAAGAAGCATCGCAATATACTTCAAAAGACTCGTTTGGATTTGGTAAAATCAACACTGGTGCAGCAGTCAACATTTTCTTTAACTCTTCAAAACTTTGTTCGCATGCATCTGTCCAGGTAAAAGGTTGATTCTTCCTCGTGAGCTGTGTAAGAGGTCCACTATTTCAGAAAAAACCTTCAATAAATCTTTGATAATACCCTGCTAGTCCAACAAAACTTCGGATCTTAGTCACCATCTTTAGCCTTTCCCACTGAAGAACTATCTCCACCTTTGCTGGATCCATTGCAATTCCTTCCTTGGAAATCACGTGACCCAAAAACTGAACCTCTTCCAACTAGAATTCACATTTTGCTAACTTTGCATACAATTTCTTCTCTTCCTAACTTTGAGAATAGATCCAAATGTCATCAATAAAAATAATGACAAATCTGTCTAGGTATGGACGAAAGATCTTATTCATGTAATCCATGAATATTGCAGGAGCATTTGTCACTCCAAACGGCATCACAAGATACTCATAGTGCCTGTAGCGCATCCGAAAAGCAATCTTAGGTATATCCTTTACCTTGACATGAATTTGATGATAACCAGATCTCAGATCAATCTTGGAGAAAATAACTACTCCTTTTAATTGATCCATCAAATCATCAATCCTTGGAAGTGGATATTTATTCTTAATCATAACCTTATTTAACTGGCAGTAGTCCACGCACAAATGTGAAGTTTCATCCTTCTTCTTGACTAATAATATTGGAGCTCCTCATGGTGAAACACTAGGTCTCATAAACTATTTTTCCAACAGTTCCTCCAATTACTTCTTTGACTTTGCTAATTCTGATGGCAACATCCGGTATGGTACAATCGAAATAAGACCAGCTCCTGGTACAAGATCGATAGAAAATTCTATCTCTCTTTTTGGTGGTAATCTGAGCACACCATCAAGAAAGACTTTGGGAAACTCATTTACAACAAAAGTAACATTCATGTCCTTCTCACTCATGACTTCGAAAGAAGACAACAACATGTATCCTTGGGCTCCATCCCTCAATAAAGTTTTGACTTGATTAGCAGTCAAAAATCCAGAAATCTCATTCTTAGGAAATACTAAAGTCTTTTTAGAATAGTTTAACAGGATATGGTTAGAAGATAACCAATCCATTCCTAAGATTATATCTATTTCAGTAATAGGCAAACAAATTAAATTAACAGAAAAGACTCGATTATCAATAGTAACAGGACAATTTAGACATATTTTAGAAGTACTAACAGGCTTGGCAGTTGGTGTAGAAACACTCAATTGAAAGCTCAAAGAAGACACTGACAATCCTAAACGATCCATACAGTCATATGCAATAAATGAATAAGTTGCACCTGAATCATATAGTACAGTTAAAAGATTACAGTCATACTCCCTTGATAAGATTTTCTGACTGGGGGGCTTCAGCTCCACTCATTGTATACACTCGTCCACAAACTTGTGGCTTAGCAGCATAAACGTTACTTACTGAAGGCTCCACCTTCACTTGATCACAATCTCTCGAGATATGACCAGGCTTTCCACATTTAAAGTATATTATCCCTCTAATTGTATAGTCCTTTGTCATATGACCCTTTCCATACTTTAAACACTTCGTTGGAGATGCCATATTCTGACCAAAACGATTGTTACTAAAACCTCTTCCATGTAGTTGTTGTTGTTGCTGTTGGCTTCCGATGGCCGGGAATATGGTATCTGTTGAAACCGATTATTGTTGTTGTTTCCTCCCCTTTGGAACTAGATGGTCCAAAGTTACGATTCTTTGTATCTCGAGATGGTTCTAATTCTTCAAGTCTGCGACACATGTCCATCAAGGCTAAGAGCTGATTCATTCTCATTGGTAATACCCCTCGCTCCAACTCTACTCTTAGACCTTCTTCAAACTTATGACATTTCTACACCTCATCTGGATGGATTTGAAAATACCGTGAGAACTTTGACAAGCTCTCAAACTTTGCAGCATACTCATTAACCGTCATTCCACCTTGTCGTAGCCCAAGAAATTCCATATCTTTGGCATGCCTTGCACTATCTGGGAAATATTTTTCCAGAAATACTTCACAAAATAGCTCCCACATAATTTCCCTTCCTTCAGCTTGTAGTACTCTTCGAGTTGCTTTCCACCAATTTTCACTGTCTCCCATCAACATAAATGTGGCATAATTCACCTTGCGGTCATCCGCACATCCCATTCCTGCAAAAATCTTTTTCAGTTCTTGGATCCATAAACTTGCCTTCTCCGGATCAAACTTGCCTCTGGACTGTGGCAGATTGTTTCGACAGAACTCAGACAAATTCTAGACATCGACATTTGTTTCTTCTTGTTGTGCAGCTCGTTGATTCTGTTGCACAATTACGTCTTCCATGCTACATTGCTTCTATAGCCACCGTCATTGGGTCATTATTGTGTCCCACGTTCGCACATGTACCTCTACCACAAGACACTTCTTTCTTCATAAGTAGCCATACAAAACACAATAAGAGTTAGATGTAACCTTTTGGAAACCAAACACAGAGAATCACACAACACAAGCAAAACATACCTAACCACAGAAACCCAAAAGACTCTAACCGGGGCTCTGATACTAACTAATGTAACACCCACCATAGGGTGTCACATTTAAGACTAATACTAATATAACTTACCCAAGTTGTAATAGAATTAATCTTATAAAAACACTGATTTCAAAATTTCATGCGCGGATAACTGAAAATAAACAAAACCCCTAAGTACAATATATAACTGAATAAAACTCACCATAATATACATAGATACTGAAACCTTATTCATAAATAATTTACATAACTACATTGTACTCCAAAAGATAAATATGTATAACATATACATCAAAACATAAACTGCTTAACTAAAACTTCTAAAGACTAAGGATTTGGGCCCTTGAAAGGATCCTCCTCCTCCTCTGTATCATCAACAAAGAACCCTAGTGGATACATCCGTCACTTGGTTGGCGTCCTAGCGACGACACCATTGAATCCTCCTGTGGGGTATAGACACTACCACCCCAAAGCTCTCGAATAGGCATCGAGAACTCCAAATGAACAAATACATTCATCGACATGATTGGAACCCTATCACATGTTCCACTAAGATTCATAGTCAAATCCCTAGTGTACATGAAATGTTCATTACCCATATCAAACCTCCAAGCATCAGTTCCCCCATGGAACTGTATTGTAATAAAACTAAGCACCTGACACCTTGCCGCCATATAAGCAAACAAAAGGAAAACTATCATGTATGGAAAACAGAATTTCCTGCCTCTTCGTCTCCATGATCTTCACCAAACATATACAATAAAGCAGAACAATATGACAAAGAGATGAGATACCTTACATCAATACCAGTATAGCAGTATAGAAAATAACAGTAAATACACATATACAATATTAACACATCAAATCATGTTATCACATTGCATATAATATATCAGATAATATAATTGTCACATTAATATGCAGACTAACTATGCATATGTACACAGACCAATTCCTACTCCATGGAGCTAATCACAATTTTAGAGAGAAAGATCGGGAGTACATGTCTGTATATTGTCAACCCCAAAACATGTGCTAAGATATCATATCAAAACGCGCAAAATGGCTTATACAAGACACTCAACCAACCATGAAAATAGTAGCAATTCCGTCAAGATCGTCAGTGCATTTGCATCGGGTACCACGATGCAGAGGTGTTACCATCTAGCCACAAATGACATTCTGCGTGTTGACGCCTCCAAGATCAATAACTGATCGTAACTACGTAATTCTCACCCGCACAAAGGTGTAAATTCAACTCCTATGCAACTTGCCTTTACCAATAAAGCTTACACGCTTTATGATGCATGATCCACAATACACATATAAACATCATTATCACTATTTTTTACAGACACATGTCGTTACTTAGCGGTATCACTTTTCAATACAACCGGGCCAACCATAACAGCTCGATAGCAAATTGTAGTTATTTCTAATTGCGAAAACAATTTATCGCATTTTCAAATCGCGCAAGTATTTTCTAACATTTTTTAAATCGCGAAAATATTTTCAAACATTTTCTAAATCGCGTAGAGATTTTTAAACATTTTCTCAATCGCGTAGCAATTTTAAATTATTTTCTCAATCGTGTAGCTTAAAAATCACTATTTTGAAATCACGTAAGATTTTTCTAATATTTTTCACTTGCGTAAAATATTTCTTAGCTTTCTAAACTCATTTTTAAAATTTTCTACATAATGTAGGCATTTTGGCCTTATTTGTAATATTCTTTCACTAAAAATCCTTTAAGTAGTATTTTCTACTATTTCTTACAAAATTTGCACTTCTTTGGTTTAATTAGATATTACAACTCAAAATTTTCTAACGTGCTTCAAAACCCAAATGGTGAGCTATACGTTAGTAAATTTCTAGTTTTAATTTATTTCTCATTATAACCTATTTACACTAAATTAATTCTAAAAATTGGTTTACTTACTTTTTACCATTAAATTGAGTTCTTGTTAAGTAATTACCTAAGTCTACACTTAGGAAAATAATTTTGGATCTAGAATATCAAATCTTGGCATGTTGGCCAAAAATCCATTTGTGCTTCATAAATAGTATTTATTTATTTTCTATCTCATTGTTCTTTGTAAAAACCTTTAATCCAATTTCTTGTCATTAAATCACTTAATCCATATTAGTAAAATAATTTAGAACATTTTGCTCCAAAATTTGATGTTGAGGCCATGAGCCTCTAGGGTTCTTTGGAACCTTCACACACTTCCTCATCTTGTGAATCACATCCTACTTTATCAACATGCTTTCATAATCACATATTCAAGCATATTATCAAAGCTATAAAGCATACCAATCAAAACCATTACAAATAATAAAAACTTTAAACAATCAAGTGAATAAATTCTTATGAATTTTTCACCATAAACAATTTCATTTCATCACCACCAACACATGGTTGATGGGGTTAATCTCCCTCTTACCTCAAGAAAGACAAAAATCCTTCTTGGTTGGTCTCATATAGATTTCGTGAATCACTCCAAGGAAACCCTAGCAAACTTAAACCAAACCAAAGTTACAAACAAAGCTTGAAGATAAGAAACCATCGATCAATCATGGTTTAGAAACTCAAGAATCAAACTTAGGAACAAGAAATAAGAATTTTACCTTATAGAGTAGAAAATCCTAGCTTGATTTCAAGGTAGTAGATGGAAGAACTAGGCTTTGTTCACAACATGAAAAGTTCTTAGAAGAGTGTTTAAGTTTAGGAAATGAGATTGGATAAAATTTTAGAAGCTTGGATAGTATTCCTTGGTGAGGTAGCCGTGAGCTTCACAAAAGGGAAAGAATGGAGTTTTTGTTGAGTTCGGAAGAGAGAGAATGTTACCCAAGTGGCTTCAGTACTCAAGAGGAGGGGTGAATTGAGTAATTAAAAACTTTCGCAAAAAGCGTAAACAAATAAACTACATTGAATTTAAATAATAAAAGGCGTGAATAAAATGAAGATAATAAGAACAACTAATAATTAAATTGCAAGAGATAATAAATAAAGTGCAGAAAGATAAAAGATTAAGGAAAGGAAAGCAGACACAATATTTATCCTGGTTCGACCACCAATCACTTGTGGCCTACGTCCAGTCCCTGAAACACAGTTCGAGATTTTTTACTATTCAATACAAGCTTAAAACAAGTGCTTGCAACCTTTACACAACAGGGATACCTCACCCTATTTACTAGAGGGATACCTCAGCCCCTTTGAAGGATACCTCACATTCTTTACAACAAGGGATACCTCACCCTTTTACTGAGGGATACCTCACCCTCACAAATTCACTAAGGGATACCTCACCCTTTTACAAAAGCAGAAAATAGATCAAGAGAAACTCTCACTTAGAGCAAATATTACAAGTTGAAGCACTAGGAAGCTCTCTTAGGATATCTCAAGGTTTTGGCGAAAAGAACACAAAAAATATGAGAAAAATAAAAATCACGTTTTGGCACAAACAAATAATAATTCAGATTATTGGGCAACCTTCAGAAGAGACCCAAGGTCTCTATTTATAGAGCATTTTGAGGAAAACAGTCGTTGGAACAATTAAAACACCATTAAATGCAAATATGGCCGTTTCTTTCCAATTCAGAAAGCTTCGTAAAATTCATTTCTAAAAAATGTTATTTGAATGCCTTATGAGGTATTCGAATAACTCATTTTGAAAAGCTTCGTGAAAACCAGTTCCGAAGAAGGTTATTCGAATACCTTAATAGGTTATTTGAATACCACTGATTTAAAATGACTTGGAGAAATAGTTCAGATAAAGGTTATTCGAACTAAGTGTGGTTATTCGAATACCACTTTGAAAAATAGAAAACGTATGAATATTGAAACATGGTTATTCGAATACCACATGGGTTATTCGAATACCTCACATTTTAAAACAGATTTTGAAAAGCTCTGTATTCGAATGCCATGCATGGTATTTGAATACCTCTGTTGAAAACATGAAACGTATGAACTTGAAAACCATTCTATTCGAATACCTTATGGGGTATTCGAATACCCTTAAATGAAAAACAATTTTAAACACTTTTAAATATCCAGAAAATGATTCTTTGAATTTGGAATATTTATTTTGAAAACATTTCTTTGCAACCAAAAATAATGAGATATCCAAAAGGCTCCTTACAAAGATCCTAAGTCCTAAACTATTCTTTGAAGATCTTGGACTTGGTCTTCTCATCATCTTCATGTTTGTTATTATCAAAACAACTATAATTAACGGCAGCTAGCCAATTACATTCTCCTCCTTTTTGATGATGACAAACTAACATTTGAGAAAAGAATTAGTTCATATAAATTGGAATTCACAAAGTTGTTTAGAGATACTTACTCCCCCTCCTTTTCATAAGAGGTGATTTATATCAGAGATGTGCACAGCAGCTCCCCCTTACTTTTGGAATCCAATTTCCATTTTTGTCATACCAAACTTTTACTTTTTCTCCCCCTGACTTTTCTCAAATAAAGAATTTAAGCTTTTATAATTTTATAAGAATAGCAAGATAAGCACAATATTCAGCACATGGGCAAAGATATATTCTTTTATAGATCGACCAATCGCATTGTATAGTCATCACAACAGTCATGTACATTTACCAAGAGATTCATTTATATTTGATACCACTTGTTATCAAAATGTAAAACATTTACCATATGTTATCAATTTCTTATAAATCTGCCATATATCAAGAGAATTAAACATTTTACTTTGATGAAATATGCTATAGGGATCAGAGCATTGTATAGAATTAACTTTATTTACCCTATATACAATGACAACATTAGCAAGATAATATCTAATTTGGCACATTATCAATGCTAAGCATCCTACTTATGTAAGGAAAAAATTTAATCATTTAAGATCAATTAATCAACGAGTATCATACAATCCATATAGAATATCACACTCGCTTAGGGATAGAGATACTTATTGAATTAGATAAAGAGAGATGCTTCTTTGTAATGTTCTTCGTTTATTGATCCTTTAAGTTTGAGCTTTCTTCCATTGAGTATTCGATTCCATTGTTCTTCAAGAAAGTCTCATCATGTCTCTTTTCATTCATTTCCCTCAAGTTGAATAATCTTTTTCATTTAAATGTGTGCTTGAGGTAGTTATCATCCTACAATAAAATTTAAAGAACTTTCCTTGGTATCCATTATTTTTGGATCCATAGAGATTAGCCAAACTCATAAGCCAATAAGCATTCAAAACAATGAGCCAAAACAGCAAATAAGTTTACAAGAAAAAACATTTTATTTTATTGATTAATTTAGCCAAGTACAAATACCACTTACTTGTTATAAAAAAGTAGCCAATTACATTTGGTTAAGAATTTGTATTACAAAGAATTCAACATATACAATAAATTCTTGAGAAATGAAGGAGCAAGAATAAGCTAAGAAATATGCATTCAAGAACATCATGTAATTTTCATTTAAGGCATAAATTTAGGCTCAAAAGAAATAAGATATATTTCATCAAAAGCATGTTATTCATAGAGTCAAATATATTTATATTTGCATTTGCATAAAAAAAATTGAAACAGAACAGAGATCGGGCTGTAAATTTGGCCTTCAGCCATGTGGTATTCGTCTTACTGTATTCGAATACCCACCACAGAAAAGAAGACAAGGCAGGTGCAAGTATTCGAATGCCTTGGAAGGTATTCGAATACTCCAGAGGCATGTGAGATACACTGATATGATAAGTCTCTGGTTATTCAAATAACTATAATAGTTATTCGAATACTCTACCTTTATAAAGACATAATATTGCTATACTGATGTATGGTATTCGAATACCTTATGATGGTATTCGAATAGACCTATCAGAAAAACATAGATTTTCACATACAGATGCAAAAAAAAATGAGAGAGGAAAACTTACCCGATGATGGAAATACTTATTCAAGGATTGCAAGTCCAAACTTTATGAGAATGATGAAGAGAGCTTGAAATTATTTTTGGTTTTGTGCTTGCAGTAGCCACTTTCAAAATGTCACAGTCAGCTCTTAGTCTTCAAGCACACCTACAATACATTTTAATTTTTGGCTTTTGATACCCACATTTTCTTGGGTCCTTGAATGTTAGTTTTGGGTATAGTATCCTTGGGAACCCATACCATTTTAGTTTCAATTTTCATATTGATGTTTTTCCTTGCATTACATGTTGATGCACTATGTCCTTTCTTTCCACAATAAAAACATTTAATAAAAGGACTACATGAAATGCTAGAACTAACAAAGAAATTTTTATAAAATTTTTGTTGATTTTTCGGGTTATATCCTTTCCCGGCTTTATGAAAAACAGCTCTTTGTTTTCCTAATAAGATATTTAAATTATCTCTTCCAAAAGTGAATTTAGCAAGAGCGTTCTTTAAATCTTCAATTTCTTGATGAAGAACAAGATGAAGAAGTAGAGACATGTGAAGAATGAGATGTGCATGCATCAATTAATCCTAATGTCTCATTTTCAATTTTTAATTCTTCAATTTCTTTATTCAAAATTAAAATTTGGTTTTCCAAAGAAAAAATTGTTTTCTTAGATGAAGAAATTATTTTTGTGAACCTTATTGATTCGACATGCAATTCTTCGAAGGCATCTTATAATTCATTATAAGAATAAGATAATTCATAATTAGAAGTTACCTCAATATCGCTTTCTTGTTCTTCTTCTCCTTTGGCAATAAAACATAGATGGGCTTCTTCACTATCTGAGCTATCAGCGGAGTCCATATCATTATCATCCCAAGCTATGTAGACTTTTCTTTCTTTGGAAGGTTTTTTTTCAAATTTCTTTGTGGAAAAAGACGGTCTTCTTCGAGTTCCTTTTTTTTCGAGAAACCTTCCGAATTTCTTCACTAGAAGACTGAGGTTCTCTTCATTTAACTCAATGTTATCCACGTCATCTCTATCGTCTTCTTCTTTATTGTTGATAGTGGAGGTGGTGGCTTTAAGTGCTATCCCTTTATTTTTCTTATCATTTTCTTCACTTAGGTCAAGCATGTTGAGTTCTAATTCGTGCTCTTAAAGTTTTCCAAAATGCATAGCTAATGTCATTGTTGACAAGTCTCTTGATTCAAATATAGTTGTCACCTTAGGTTGCCAAATCCTGCTCAAACATCTCAACACTTTATTAATTAAATCTTCGTTAGAAAAATTCTTTCCTAATGATGCAAGATGATTGACAATGTGGGTGAACCTTTTTTACATTTCCTAAATGCTTTCAGTATGGTTCATTCTAAATAATTCATATTCTCAAGTAAGAGAATTTATTCTCGATCTCTTTACTTCACTAGTACCCTCATGGGTAACTTGTAAAGTGTCCCACATTTCTTTAGCAATTTTACAATTTGAAATTCTGAAAAATTCATCATGCCCCAACGCTTTGGTAATGATGTTTTTGGCTACTAAGTTATATTGAACATTTCTTTTATCATCTTTAGACTAATCATTTCTAGGTGTCTCGGTTTTTACACCATCAACAACTCGTGTAGGTATAATTGTGTCATTTTCGACAGCATCCCACACATCTAGATCAATAGCCTCGATAAAGATTTTCATTCTTTCCTTCCAATATGCATAACCATCCCCATTGAAAAAGGGTGGTCGATTTATGGAAGTTGCTTCAGAAAAACCATTTGAAGAAGCCATGTACTCTTGAAACGGCTAAGCTCTTTATACAAGAGTCTAGCTCTGATACCACTTGTTACCCAAGTGGCTTCAGTACTCAAGAGGGGGGGTGAATTGAGTAATTAAAAACTTTCGCAAAAAGCGTAAACAAATAAACTATGTTGAATTTAAATAATAAAAGGCATGAATAAAATGAAGATAATAAGAACAACTAATAATTAAATTGCAAGAGATAATAAATAAAGTGCAGAAAGATAAAAGATTAAGGAAAGGAACGCAAGCACAATATTTATCCTGGTTCGACCACCAACCACTTGTGGCCTACGTCCAGTCTCCGAAACACAGTTCGAGATTTTTCACTATTCAATACAAGCTTAAAACAGGTGCTTGCAACCTTTACACAACAAGGATACCTCACCCTATTTACTAGAGGGATACCTCACCCCCTTTGAAGGATACCTCACTTTCTTTACAATAAGGGATACCTCACCCTTTTACAAAAGCAGAAAATAGATGAAGAGAAACTCTCACTTAGAGCAAACATTACAAGTTGAAGCACTAGGAAGCTCTCTTAGGATATCTCAAGGTTTTGGTGAAAAGAGCACAGAAAATATGAAAAAAATGAAAATCACGTTTTGGCACAAGCAAATAATAATTCAGATTATTGGGCAACCTTCAGAAGAGACCCAAGGTCTCTATTTATAGAGCATTTGAGGAAAACAGTTGTTGGAACAATTAAAACACCATTAAATGCAAATATGGTCGTTTCTTTCCAATTCAGAAAGCTTCGTAAAATTCATTCCTGAAAAACATTATTCGAATGCCTTATGAGGTATTCGAATGACTCATTTTGAAAAGCTTCGTGAAAACCAGTTCTGAAGAAGGTTATTCAAATACCTTAATAGGTTATTTAAATACCACTGATTTAAAATGACTTGGAGAAATAGTTCAGATAAAGGTTATTCGAATACCAAGTGTGGTTATTCGAATACCACTTTGAAAAACAGAAAACGTATGAATATTGAAACATGGTTATTCGAATACCACATGGGTTATTCGAATACCTCACATTTTAAAACAGATTTTGAAAAGCTCTGTATTCGAATGCCATGCATGGTATTCGAATACCTCTGTTGAAAACATGAAACGTATGAACTTGAAAACCATTCTATTCGAATACCTTATGGGGTATTCGAATACCCTTAAATGAAAAACAATTTTAAACACTTTTAAATATCCAGAAAATGATTCTTTGAATTTGGAATATTTATTTTGAAAACATTTCTTTACAACCAAAAACAATGAGATATCCAAAAGGCTCCTTACAAAGATCCTAAGTCCTAAACTATTCTTTGAAGATCTTGGACTTGGTCTTCTCATCATCTTCATGTTTGTTATCATCAAAACAACTATAATTAATGGCAGCTAGCCAATTACAGAGAATGGCTACTTGGTTACAAAGTGTGATAAAAATGAAATGAAATATCATATTTCTCTAGTGCTTGTTGTGGAATGCTTCACCAAAGGAGTAAGAAACTTATCCATCAAGTTTATGAGTAGCACATGGCTTAGGTCATTAGTTAGTCACACTTTGATCACTCTAATTTCTATTGGTTCATGCTTAAGGAGTCATAGCATGAATCACATATCCTAGAAGGTGCAAGAACCCTCCTTTGCCGTGGAACTCAATGGAGTAAGCTAACCAAGTTTTGATTCAATTTGTTTCCAAATATACTTAGTTTAGGTAGTTAGTTCATCTAGTTTCTTGACTAGTTTTCAAGCCATTTTTGTTGACCAATTTCCATTGGTTTACACTAAGATTCAAGCCTTCTAATTAGTTCACAAAACAAATCATCAAGACTTTTTTCTAAAGGATATCTTCTCTTTGAACTTGATCTTTAACTTGACTTTGTTATCATAAAAAACCATTTGGTATGATTCAAGACATAACCATTCACATTCTCTCCCTTTTTGATGATGACAAATTAAACATTGAAAAGAAAGGAAATATTTGCATATATTTATCAGAGATTAAAGTGCAACTCTCTCCCGTAATGTATGTACAAGATAGGGTTAGTAAAATATTCATGCAAAAGTTTAAAGCAAGCTCCCCCGTACTTATGCAAACACTAATCTCTCCCCCGTTGGAATTATAAAAAACATAAGCATTCAACTAAAATTTTGGCAGTATCTTAGCAGGGTTTATGATTTCATTTCCCAAAATTAAAACAATAAGAAACAATTATTCAGCCCAGGTAGTTTGTTAATGAGAGAATAAACAATCTAGAAATAATATAATCAATTAGATCAATATATACTCAAGAGTTGCATATGAGAAATAATATACTAATTTTTATAAAGATAACAAAAAAAAAAGATCCAATGTTATATACAATTATGAACTAGGACAAAAACAAGGAAACATAATGACTAGGGTCCATGGTCACTGGAAGTCGCCTCGTTGTCACGATTCTCGTCCACAACTACATCTCCAAGGTTAACATCATCATCACCAGGTTCTAGATCATCCTTTGACCCAATGAACTCCTCATCATCAGCAGGAGCTCCAGTTGGAATGCCAGAAGTGTAACACCCAAACTGGGGATGTCACATTTCTGATACAATAAAATAAAATCTGACCCAAGTTATAAAACATTTGGTACATAAATAATATAAGTTGTAAAAATTTTCTTTTTATACCTGATATCATTAAATAAAATAAAACGAATCACAAAACAAAACAAACTATTATTACACATCATAATATACATATGATTTTTGTTTTAAGTATACAAATAATTTACAACTACAAATATTTAATAAAACAGTAAAAAGTCACCATAATACCAATACATATACATGCCCAAGTGCACATCAAAGATTTCTAACCCTCCGAAGGATCATCCTTAGATGGATCGTTGGATGACAGAAATCCTGGATGTCTCGCAGCTCTACGGACAGGAGTCCGTGCTGTCGATACACTACTGATCTCACTGGGTGCATGAAAACGTCCTCCCCAGTAACGTTTCAGAGTCAAAGGCATCTCAAGATGTAAATACAAAGTAGTAGTAAAAATAGGTATTCCATCAAACTCTCTACGCAGGGTCACAATCACACGCCCTACATAGACTACCGATCCTCTATCTTCACGCAGTCGCCAGGCCTCAGACCCTCTGTGAAAATCGAGTCTCACAAAACCAAAGAAATCAGGCAATGCCATCACCACAAAAATCAATCTAAATGATAAGGGTGATCTAATGGCTCGCCTTCCTCAAACTAGTCGCTCGGTTGCTGTTCTTCAGGGTACTGAATTTCTAGAGGCTGCTCCTCTTCTTCTTCCTCAAACTCTTTACAGAATATAAAAATAGTACAAAAAATGCATACAAAGAGGTGAGACAATCTACATCATTACCGGCTTGGCAATAAAGAAAACGACAATACAAACAGATATCACGATTTAATACAATAATGCTTACCATAATATCATAAACAATATCGCAAATTAACACATCATACATAATATCACAAATCAAATAAGAATAATCATAATGCTCACGTTTTGATGAAAAACCCCCCAAATACAAATGTATACTGACTCATTTCCTACTCCATGGAGCTAAACACAGACATTAGAGAGAATGACCCAGAAGAACTATCACTACCTCAGGCTACCCAACCAAACTATTACACTGTCAAATGTCGTGTAAATAGCCCACAGTCAAAACATCGTGTAAGTAGTACACAGTCAAATACGTCGTGCACCACAGGCATTGTACTAGACAGTCTCCACAAGATCTTGATTAAGAATAGTGCTTGTTGAGATCATTAGTGTGTTGCCCATTACCACGGCATAGAGGAGCTACCAACTGTCCACATGTGGAATCCTCCGCACACTAATGCCTCCAAGTTCAATCAATGAACCACACTATGCCTATTACATCCACAACACTGTGTAATTCATCTCGTCAGCCAATCGTCGATTTCAACCAAATTGACACAACTCTCAATGCATGAATACTAACTATAATTATATAAATACCCTCAGTCTCAATATGTCACCATATTTACATAAATACCCTCAGTCTCAATATTTCCAAATATAGTACGTCTCCACTTGACAGTACTATTTCTCAATATGTCTGGGTCCACTACTTTGGCCCGACAGCAAAATTCACTATTCTTTTTAGTCGCATAAAGATTTTATCGTGTTTTCACAATCACGTCACCTTTTTCAAACGTTTTTAAATTGTGTAAATATTTTTTGAAGTTTTTTTTTAAATCACGTAGTGTTTTTATATTGTTTTCTCAATCGCGTAACGTTTTTAAATCATTTTCTCAATCGCGTAGCTTAAAAATCATTATTTGAAAAATGCGTAAGCTATTTCTAATATTTTTCAACTACGTGAATATTTTCTCTATGTTATAAATTATATTATGAAACTTTCTCCATTATTTGTCTGTTTTTTTGTGAATTTTGATAGCATTTTGTCTAAAAATTCATTAAATGATATTTTCTACGTTTTCCTTTAAAATTACCTCCATTAGCCTTAACCATCATTTACCACTTGAAACTTACTAACGCGCTTCAAAACTCAAGGTGAGCTCTACGTTAAAATTTTTCAAGTGTTCACTTTTATTTCTTATTTATAATTAAATTCACTAATTTAAGTTTCTAAATCCAAGTTCATTTGTTTTGTTCTCCAAAATTTTATTGAAAATAAATTCTCTTCAAGTTAACTACTTAATCTACATTAGAAAATAATTTTGGAAATCAAATAGACATTGTATGGCATTTTGGCCGAAATTCAACATATTCTTTAAAAGTGATCTTTAAATCATTTCCTATCTTCTAAATCAATTTCAAATTCATTATTTTACCTAAATTCATTAAATCATTGTTTTAGAAAATGGTTAAGAACATCTTGGTTCTCTTTTTCTTGGTGAAGTCGTGAGCTCTTTTTGTGTTCTTTGAAACACTCATGCAATCCTTACATGCTATTCACATCCTACAATAATAATCTTACATCTACAAACACATGCAATATATTTTAAAGCTATAGACATGCTTACAAATAAAATCAACCACAAATAGAAAAGCATTAAACAACCAAATGAATGAATCCTTATGGATTCTTCACCACAAATACAATCCATTTTCTCATCACCACATAAGGTTAATCAAATTTAATCTCCCTCTTACCTTAAGAGAAGACAAACTCCTTCTAACTCTTCCTAGTGATTTTCGTGTAGCCTTCAAAGAATTCCTAACAAACTCAAACAAATTTTAAAGAGTTATAACTATAGGAGAAAAATATAAACCATGGATCAATCATGGCTTAAAACGTCAAAAATCAAGTTAGAAGTAAGAAACAAAGATTTTCACCTTATGGGAAAAATCTTCAAAATGGTTTTCCAAGCTCAAGATGAATTTTTTTGAAGAAACTTTCAACTAGAAAAGTTCTTAGAATGGTGTTTAGATTTGAGAAGTAGGGTTAGATGAAAATTTAGAAGAGTATAGGTATTGGTTGATGGTGTTGGCCAAATGGCTCAATGAAGAAAGCTAGAGAGTTATTCTTGGTGTTCTTGGAGAAAAGAAAGGAAATATTTGGTGATAGTAAAGTTTGAAGATGAAAATGACTAAGTGAAATGCTTTCTACCTCTTCTAATCTCTACTTGGTCATGGAGCTCCTTCAAAGGAGGTGGCCATCATTGTTGACTCCTAATGGCCTTAGATTAGATCGATGGATGATATCAAAGGCTTTGTCTCCAAGCTTACTTCTAATTGGTGTAGGAAAACCAAGTCATCAAGTGACTAAGTTTAACACCCCAAAATTTATTTATTTCGTTATGCATATTCATTTTATAATATTTGAGATTTTCTAGAATTTTTCTGGAATTTTCTCAGAACGTAGAATATTTTAATATATTCCTCATTTTACGTGCACAATGGACAGAGTCGAGGAAATAACTGTAACGTTCCGAAAGTTGGAAAATTATATGACGAATAGCCGTTTTATAATATTTGTAATTTTTGAGAAATTTTCGGGAACATCGAATATTTTAATATATTTCTCGTTTTGCGTGCAAGCTGAGCGGAGCCAGAGAAATGAGATATTCTCTCTGAAAACCTTGAACTATGGAAACATCGACGGGGGATCTTACTAAACCAGAGGCCGGACACAGTTTCTAAGGTTTCACATTTTTCAAAAAAATTTAACAGATGAAATAATAAAATACTGCGAAAGATTTATCTGTCAGATTAATTAATACTGACTTCTATCGACTGTAACTATTATCCTCTGGATAATAGCATGTAATAAAAATCCTATCACCTTATCCCAATTTAATATACTTTATGTCATAACAAAGCTACTTTAATTCAAATATATTGCTATTTTAACCAATCTTCTAGAAGCTTTGACCCAAGAAAAGACCTAACTACCCTTGGCTTGCTTGGGAAGCTTGCCATTTCCCTCTCTCCTCTCTCTCAATGCCGCGGCACCCTAAGGAAAAAGGGGGGAAACTTTGTTTCAACCCTTAACCTAATTCACTCAAAAATCTATCACACTTTTAACCTAACAACTTATCTCTCTACATCTTCATCTTCTTCCTTCCTCTCCCTTCTCTCTAAACCTCCATAGCCAACCGAAACTGAAGCTCACTCTTCCACTCCATATCTTCATCTTTTCTCTTCAATAACTACATATCCTTACTCTCCATCATCATCTCCACCATTTCTCTTCGAAGGTTTCATCAAAATCCACCATTTCCATTTTTCTCCATTTCGGGTTACCACCCCCATCCTCACCATTTTCGGTTTCTAACTCCATTAACCTCATTTCTAGCTTCTCTTCATCATTCTAAACACTTTTTCTTTCACACCTCACCTCAAAACCGTCCATCTTCATCAATCTTTTTCAAGATCAAAGTTTGAGACTTTAAGGTAAAGATTGCAACTTTCTTCTCTTCTCTTCTCTTCTCATTTTCGTGTTCTAAGACCATTTTCATGGTCAAGGATACTTCCTTTTTCAAGTTATGGTGTTGATTTTTTAGGTTGTTTTCTTGGGTTTTTGTAGGGCCAAAACCGAAATCTCAAGGAGCATCTTGGAAGCCATTTTCGTGTTCTCCTCTTTGGTAAGAGGGAAACCACTCTATTCAACCTCTAATGGTGGTTGGAGACTTCTCCAATTGTGTATTTGTGAGAAACCCTAATAGGGGTTACCCATGATTTTATTCTTTTCTAATTGCTTCTTGATAATTTCTATTTTTTTTCTTAAATATTTGTATGGATTTGATTCTTGTTAATGTTGTAATAAACCTCATGGATTTGGAATTGATGAACTTGAGACAATTGCCCCTTGCTTTGTGCAAGGAGGCTCACGGCCAAGTCCCCCAATGGAGGGGTATGGATGTTTAAAATTTTGAAACCTAATTGAATGGTAATAATTGGATGGATGAGGACAAAGAACAAAGAACAAATGCATGGACCCTAGTCCCTTGATGGCTCACGGCCATGGGAGGCAAATTGGTGAACATTGTGACTTGAATGACAAAAATGGACAAATGTGAAATTAGAGGACAATTAGGAGCTCATAATACGTAAACAAAAATTTAACAAAGACTAAAATTGGTAATTTGGATCATTTAACCTAATAGGAAGAACTTGAGTGTGTGAGTTGAGAGAATTGAATTAAGCATCTAAAGAGGATTAGTAATGAGATACTAATACATCAAAAGGAAAAACAAATATGTGGTTTAGGAATTTAGTGGGGGTTACGGTTTTAGGCTTAAAGGAGATGGTAATAGGTTAATCCAATGTTAAGAATTTGAAGTAGAAGATTAATGCTTGGTATGGTTAAAGAGTTGATAATTCTAAAGACTTTTGAAAGTAATGATAATAAAGAATTAAAGTGACATAAAGTGGTCGTATTAACTTAATGACATGTAACCTTGAAGGTGAGAATCCATAATATGAATCATAACGATGAATGGACATTTGAAAATGATGTTGGCATAAAACTTAACTTTAATGCAATTATGGACCCCTACGTGGGATGAATACTTGATGAACACAGATTATAAAAAAATACCTTGATGATACGGTATCAATGATTGAAGTTATGTACGTCTGAATGTGCGTGTACCATTGTGAGATACAATATTTATCATACTTGATTTGACATTGAGTCATCATGCATATGTGTCATCCGTTGGATACTATTGGAAAGGCTGTGTGAGCCTAGGAGTTGAATAACACCTATATGCAGGTGCGAATAGACTAAGCGTAGGTGTCATATGTTGTTGACCCTAGGGGGCGTCGGGGTGTGGGTGTCTCACAATAGACAGTGGTAGCTCCACTAGGGCCGTGGGATAGACCAATGGACACACCGATGATCCTGTCTGAGACGTTGTCCTATATCACAATCAACTGTCGAGGTACCACGTATAAGCCATTGCACAAACAATTTTATGAAAATAAAGCACACTGTATTTTGAGGCTGATGATATACTGGTATTACTCCTTGATCATTCACTCCAAAAATGTTTATGTCTAGCTCCATGGAGTAGGGTTTTGATATACTTTTGCATGAGTGAACTGTCAGTCGCACAACTCATTGAGCATGAGCATTGATAATTATAAGGCATATTTACTATTATTTTTATGATAATTGTTAGTCACTCGAATCACTGACTATTGAAAATATTTTTATTATTTTAAAGTCGTGATCCCGCCTTACTGTAAATTTAATGTTGTTATGATTAAATGTATAAAATGTGCTATACGTGGGCGTTCGGCACCGTTTAGTTTCCTGCTACTATTATTGGTAATGAATAACGAGTATCTCACCTCTTTACTGTATATTCTGTTATTGTATATTATCATATGATTGTTCGAAGATGTTCGTGAGGAGGATAAGGAAACCACTGAGTTTCAGGGTTTCTGGCCGTATCTTGATTGAGATTGAGGTTGCTGAGGATGTCATTTCGCCCCCGTGGATTTTTTGGTTACGTGCGGATTAACTTTCATGGTGGTCCGGATTGCTGGCACATTAACGTGCAGACTTATCGATGTGTGTACCACGACGAACTGACAGTGTCCTTAGCGTGGGGATGCTACACTGCTTCTATTTTTTACTTCCATGCCTTTGTGTGGCTGGAATTTTACATGCCTGTGAGAGACTGACGAGCGCCGAACTCAGTCAAAATTATAACCGAAGTTATTACCTAAACTTGTAGTATAGTGAACAACATTAAGTTTTCAAGGAGTAGGAGATTCGGATCGTCTCCTCAAGGATCGTGATGCAATTTGATCAAATCAAGTGAAAGTTAGAAAAAGCGGGGTTTTGATGGTTCAAGGATCGCAGCGAGATGACAGGATTTAAAGAGAAAATAACAATTAAAAGAACAAATAATTCAGAAATCTATCCGAGATTGGGTGGATTCAATCATAGACCTTTCAACAAACACCCGAAATACATTTGAATGGTTAACTTGGATCTAACCGAGATCTCTTCGAGATCCGAATTCATACTAGACAATCGTCCGAGAATTCAATTGACAAGTGATAAACATAAATCTGCAATCGCACCATTCATGTAAATATATGTCAATTTAAGCACCGAATTCAATTAACCTAGGCACAAATCAATAACATAACCTCTTCAATTACGTGATTAGTTTAGATCAATCAGCTTCTAAATTTCATCACAATACTTAATCTTAAACCAAGATCAAATCGATCAAACATAAACAATCACCATTCATGCATTCAAGATCAAAGAACAAGAAGAAGAGAAGAGGAATTCAAATATAAATCAAATACATTACATAACCAAGGTCTCAAGAATCCAAGCCACAATCTCTTCAAGAGTCCCGAATTGACTAGAAGTGACTTAGCTCTCCATTACAATGAAGGAAAAATATACAAGAACTATGAAAAGCTATTTCTAACACCAAGTGTGTGTTGTGTTTAGAGCTCTCCACATGCTTCCTTTTATAGAGGATTCAGAGTAGTAGTAGATGGGTAGATGAGATTAGTAGGTGGAATTAGTAGGTGAGCTTGGTAGGTGAGATTGGTAAGTGAGCTTGGTAGGTGAGATTGGTAGGTGAGCTTCCTTGTCTCTGAAAGTATTCATTGCTGAACTCATTGATTTCGTCATTTCTGAGCCAAGTGGTCTTCATGAAAGTTCTAGGAAATTGTCTAAGCTTTCCAATGGCTCTGGAAGCACCCAAAACTTCGTCCTACAGCCCAAGATATGACCCAATTACTACAGACTGTTCAGGACCAGTTTCAGCACCTCTGTTTTGACTTTCAGACCCAATATCTCCATCAAGGAGCCCGAATCAAGTTTTGTGCTTGACATGAAAGTTGTACATCTGGGTCTTAACTTTCAGATTACAAATTTTCAGCCCATTTTATATGCCCAAACTCGAATTATGTTCTGGTTACTACACACTGTTCGGGTTCCCGTCACAAATCCCGTATTCTGATTTCCATGCCCAATTAGCTCCACTAGATGTCTGAAATTGACTTTGAGCTCTTCATCAAAGTTGTAGAGCTCTCTCTTATCTTTCCTACAAGGTAAAATTAATAATTATCAGACATTTAGAACTCAAGATATGGCTAAAATACAGAAACAGTGTAAGACCCGAATAATGTTGAAAAAAGTAATTAAGTCCGATTCGAGTTCAAACTTACAAAACATAATCAAATTCAGTCAATTAAGTACATGAAGAGTGTAAATAACTAAACATAAGGGTTTCTTAATGAATAAAATATGTGATTATCAGATACATGTGGGTGGACATGTACTATACCCCACGTGACGATTCCTTCTTGTCTACTGCTCAGGCTCCTGCCCACTGTTCCGTCGTTCCGATGGATGTCTCGTCGGACGACGAGGACCCTGTGGAGGATCTGTTTACGGTTCCTTCTAGTTCTCGTCAGTCTAGAGACTGTTTTAGGTAGATGGTTGTCTGTTTATTTTGAGGGAGCCTGACCTACTATTGGATTCATGGGTAGATATTTGTATCTCTCGGGGTAGGTACATATTTTGCTTCTTGCGTCAATTCTTTTGGAAATGTAATTAATACAGGCTTGTACACATGATAATTATAATGTAATTATGATGTATGATCTCTAATTTCCGTGGACTGTATTATATCCGTATTATGCTTGGTGTTTCACTACAATAGGGATTTTCAATTTAACGATTATCTTACAGGAAAAAAAACTCATTATGATGAAAGTTTTAAGATAACTTAATTTAGCTCCAATATTTCACTATTATGATAATATGAAACTAATGTTATTTTTCGCAAATAAAATATTTACTTACGTTTTACGAATTATTAATATAATAGTGTGACGTTCCTTCTTCGCGTGTATCAGATTAGAAAAAGGGGCGTTACACTATTTTGGTATCAGAGCTCCCGTTTATGTTTTCTTGTAGGTCGTGTGGTTTTGGACTGTCTTGTTTGTGCTGTGTTATTCTCTGTGATTTTGTTATTTGGTGTTCATATGGATACATCTGACTTTCTTTGTGTTTTGCGTAGTTTGATTTGAGAAGAAGTGATAGCTCGTCGAGGTGATATGGCTGCTGCCATAGAGGCCATACAAAAGATGGCTGAGGCAATGTTATAGCAGAACCAGCAGACAGCTCAACAACAGGCTAGATCTGCACAATAGTTGGAAGCTACGGCAGACGTTTAGAACTTAGAGGGATTTCATCGTGCTAACCCTCCGCAGTTCAAAGGGGAGTTTGATATGGAGAAAGCTACATTGTGGATCCAAGAGTTGGAGAAAATATTTACTAGTATGAATTGTGCTGACAATAGGAAGGTAACCTATACTGCATACATGCCTATAGGAGATGCTGAGCATTCGTGGACGGGAGAACAAAGGTTATTGCAAGCCGCAAATAGAGTGATAACTTGGGAGGTGTTCAAAGAAAGGTTCTTGAACAAGTATTTCCCTGAAAGCGCTAGGCACGCAAAAGAAATAGAATTTCTGAGGTTGCGTGATAACTTCAGAGAATAAAGTTAATTCACTTGAATTTGATTGTATTTGAGCATGCTATCCTTAAGTTTTCAAGGCCATAGGTTCAATTATTACATGACTTTGGTGATTTAAGCTTGTTAATTCAAATGATTAAGAATTGAGTCTTTGAAGGTCTTGTTTATGGAAGTTGGATGGATTATGGTTTGATGGACTTTAGCATTGTTTTGATACAGGTATTTAAGATGAGAAAGGCCTTGGAAGGGATGAGGAAGCAAAGAGGAGCTCAAATGAAGAAGGATGCAAGAGAGAAGAAAAAGCTGCCAACACACGCCTAGGCGTGACAAATAGACGCCTAGGCGTGGCCCTCTCAGACTTTCAGACCAACTCAAGCAGAGACATCCACGCCTAGGCGTGGAAAAGTCAAGCCTAGGCATGACACTCTCAGATTTTCAGGGTTTTCAGACAGAGGCACCCACGCCTAGGCGTGGACAGCAGATGCCAGCACGTGATTCATAACCATGCCTAGGCGTAGAAAATAAACGCCTAGGCGTGAGTAAAACGTTGGTTCGCGATTTTGGCCCTTTTTATCTGAATTTGGGGCCATTTTTCAGGATCTTCTGCTTTCACAAAATACGAAATCCCTAGAGCAAGTGGGAGGAAGAGGAACTCTTGGAAGATAGAAAGGATTCAAGTGAATAATCAAGATCAAGAAGACCAAGCATTGGATTCTCACCATTCTTGTTCATTCTATCCCTTTTTCTCTCTTGATTTGTAATTTGATGGGTTTCTTGAATTCATTAGTTTGCTCCTCTTTTATGATGTGTAACTAAACTCTAATCTAGGGGCTCTCTAGGATCTTGCTATGGATTTGAATATTTTGTAGTTTGTTGAGATTTCTATCGATGAATTTGATTTTGTTCTTCCATATCTTTGCTTAATGCTTGTTGTTGATTGGCCATCAATTGCATGATTTTAGTAATCCAATGGAACTAGAAATAGGGTATTGTGAATATGGACATGGTATAGTTGGTGTATGTTCAATTACATTCAAATGGTTTGGGTGTGTTGATTAATTAAGGGGATGGACACATACCCCTTGGTCATGCATGGCAAGTGTTTGATAATTGGTCTCAATGAGTGATTCCTTTGCTAGTTCACATGGACACATAATGGATTGGATAGGTTTCACATGGATAATTGTTCTAGACATAGGCTCTTATCTATTGATGGTTATTAGCTAACAAATATCAATTCATTGATAGATGCTTGTTAATTGCAAATATTCATTGAAATAGCAAGTGAATAGGGACCCCTATGCTTTAATCATTCTCATCTTCTCTTGTGGATTTGGTGTTTGGTGCTTTATTATTTTGTTTCCTTTACGTTGTTATTTTAACTGCAACCCACTCTCATATTTCGATTGCTTGGTTAAGAATTTTATGGATATTGATTAAATTCTAGCATTCTTCTAATTGTCAATCCCTTGGGACATGATACTCTAACTCTCCTTTATATTACTTGTCAACCCGTGCGCTTGCAGATTTACGGACCAACATTGCAACAGGGAGGCATGACTGTGAGCAAGTACGCCGCCAAGTTTGAAAACTTGTCAAGATTCTCTACCTATTTTCAACTTCAACCCAATGAAGTCTGGAAGTGTCGGAAGTTTGAGGAAAGCCTGAGGCATGAGGTAAAGAAAATTGTGATAGCTTTGAAGATTACTCAATTTTCTGAGCTACTTGACACTTGCTGTCAATTAGAGAGTATGGAACAAGAACGTGACGCAAGAAATAGAAATTTTGGGCCTGTTCAGTCCCAAAGAGGAGGCAGTGGTAATGCAAGTTGTTATCAAAAGAAGCCCTATTCCAGACCCTCTGGAGGCCAACAGCCACAAAGATCTCAAGGAGGAAGCCCAACTGGAAGTCCAGGAAGGATGGGCCAGAATGCTGCAACTACTCCGAGGTGTATGAAGTGTGGAAAGGAGCACTTTACAAGAGACTGCACAATCAAAGGAATTATTTCGTTCAGGTGCGGGAAACCTGGTCACGTTTCTCAAGACTGTAATTAAACCAAGGCGGAACCATCCGTCAAAGCTGCAAGAACCTCTAAACCACAAGCTGGAGGCAGAGTCTACACCCTGAGCGGTGCTGAGGCCTCTAAATCCGAGGATCTGATACAAGGAGAAGGTATCATTAAAGGTAATCTTTTAATTGTATTGGATGATTCTGGTGCTACTCATTCTTTCATTTCACATGACTGTGTGAAGAGACTTGGATTGTCTGTGTCTTCCTTGCCCTTTGATTTGACTATTTCGACTCCTACTGCAAAACCTGTTGTTACTGCTAAAGTTTGTCTAGGTTGTTCTTTGGTTATAGAAGGTCGGATCTTTTTTATCGATTTGATCTGTTTACCATTATCTCAGTTAGATGTGATATTGGGAATGGATTGGCTATCTGCTAATCGTGTCCTGTTAGACTATTCTAGAAAAACCATAATTTCCCTTATGGATGAGGATTCTAGATTTTTGACCACCAACCAAGTGAAGGCTTTTCTGAAAGAGGGAGCCCGAGGATACATGTTGTTATCTTCTTTGAAAGTCGAGAGTGAAATCGATGTGGATGCAATCTCTATTGTACGAGAATTCCCTGAAGTTTTCCCTGATGATGTACCTGGTTTGCCACCTGAACGAGAAGTCGAGTTTGCCATCGACTTGGTACCTGGAGCTGGTCCTATTTCCATAGCGCCTTACCTTATGGCACCAGCTGAACTCGCGGAACTTAAGAAGCAGTTGGAAGAGCTTCTGGAAAAACAATTCGTGAGACCCAGTGTGTCACCCTGGGGAGCACCTGTGTTGTTGGTTAAGAAGAAAGATGAGACTTCAAGATTGTGCGTGGATTACTGTCAGTTGAACAAGGTTACGATTAAGAATAAGTATCCATTGCCAAGGATAGATGACTTGATGGACCAATTGAAGGGAGCAGCTGTGTTTTCAAAGATCGATCTACGATCGGGTTATCACCAAATTAGGGTGAAAGTGGAAGACATTCCTAAGACAGCTTTTCTTACTCGTTATGGACATTACGAGTACTTGGTGATGCCTTTTGTGTATGACCAATGCACCTGCAATATTTATGGACTACATGAATAGAATCTTTCGTCCTTATTTGGACAGATTCGTTGTTGTTTTCATCGACGATATCTTGATCTATTCACAAAATCAAGAGGATCATGCTGAACATCTCAGCATAGTTCTCCAGATCTTGAAGGAGAAAGAGCTATATGTGAAAGTATCCAAATGCGAGTTTTGGTTAGATGAAGTGAAATTTTTGGGCCATGTAATCTGAAAGGAAGGAATTGTTGTGGATCCTTCGAAGGTAGAAGTTGTGTTACAATGGGAAAGACCAATGACGGTGACAGAGATCCGAAGCTTAGTTGGATTAGCCAGATACTACCGGAGATTTGTAGAAGGATTTTCTAAGATCGCTGGACCACTCACTCAAATCCCCGAAAGAATCAAGCTTTCGAATGGACAGATTCCTGTGAGGGAAGTTTTCAAGAGTTAAAAAAGAAACTAACTACGTTGCCCGTGTTAGTTTTGTCGAATCCTAATGAGTCATTTGAAGTGTACTGTGATGCTTCGTATCAAGGTTTGGGGTGCGTTCTTATGCAAAATGGAAAGGTGGTGGCTTACACCTCAAGACAATTGCAAGTGCACGAGAAGAACTACCCAACGCACGATTTGGAGTTAGCTGCTGTGGTGTTTGCATTGAAGATATGAAGACATTATCTGTATAGAGCCACATTCAACGTCTTCAGTGACCACAAAAGTCTGATATACCTATACGATCAAAAAGAGCTAAACATGAGGCAACAAAGATGGCTAGAGTTCCTGAAGGACTACGATTTCCAGCTTCAGTATCACCCTGGAAAGGCGAACATGGTAGCCGATGCTTTGAGTAGAAAAACGGTTAGTGTTTCTGCCATGATGATCAGAGAAAAGGACCTGATAGAGCAATTCCGAGACATATGGTCATTGGTGGAGTTAACATCGGGTAAAATCTGCATAAATAAGGTCACTATCTCAAATGACTTAATGAATGATATTTGAAAGAAACAAAAGATCGATAAGTTCCTGCAAGAAGAAAGAGAATTGATAAGGCAAGGTGGTGTGAGGAACTCCGGAAGGGTCTGTGTGCCTAAGGATGAGGAACTCCGGAAATACATACTTGAACATGCTCACTCTACATCTTTGATAATCACATATTTTATTCATTAAGAAACCCTTATGTTTAGTCATTTACACTCTCCATATTCTTAATTGATTGAGTTTGGTATGATTTTGTGAGTTTGAGCTCAAATTGGTCCTAATTGAATATTTTCAGCATTATTGAGATTTGACACTGTTTCTGTATTTTGGCCATAACTTGAGTTCCTAATATCTGATGAACATGAATTTTACCTTGTAGGAAAGCTAAGAGGAAGCTCTACAACTTTGATGAAGAGCTCGAAGTCTGATTCAGATGTCTAAGGGACCTAAGTTTACATGGAAGTCAGAATACGGGTTCTGCCAGTAGAATCCGAATAAGTGTGCACTCAAAAAAATCATATCTCAAGATGTAATAATGGAGATGGGCTGAAATTTGGACAGTGGATAGTCAAGATCCAAATAAACAACTTTCATGAAGAACACATTTTGAGAAAAAGAAGTCTAGCAGGTCATTTTGAGCTTACAAGTCGGAACAGAGGTGCTGAAGTTGGGTTTGAGCAACCTACGGTATTTGGGACATATCTTGGGCTTAAGGAAGCCAAATTGGACGAACCAGCTATCCATTTTATAGCCAAGACAAGGATCTACAACTTTGATGAAGAACACTTTTCGTGGTTCTGAAGTATAGTGGGTCGTTTTTGGCTTCCAAGTCAGACACGAAATTTTCATCCTCAACCATCCACTCATTCATCCACTAATCCACTCATCTACTCATCCACTCATCCACTAACTCACCCATTCATCCACTAAT
Source organism: Ormosia emarginata (assembly GCA_029884605.1). NCBI lineage: Eukaryota > Viridiplantae > Streptophyta > Magnoliopsida > Fabales > Fabaceae > Ormosia > Ormosia emarginata. The sequence continues at coordinate 36,665,087 of JAQQTP010000079.1, read as the reverse complement.
ACACTAATCCAACCATTTAACCACTCCATCCACTCATCCACTAACTCATCTACTCATCCATCCACTCACCCATTCATGTCCATAATTTTCCACTCACCAAAAGTCCTTTGGCATTTTTCACTAATTCAACCACTCAACCAATCCACCCACTCATCCACTAAACCAATCCACTAAACCAACCCACTAATCCATCCACTCAACCACTCCACTCACTCACCCACTCATCCACCCACTTCCCTTTGTCATTTTGTTACCTTAGACTTCTATAAAAGGCACCATTTATCATGAACAACATAGAATTCTCTCCTTCATTTCTCTCTTAGTTTCTTGTTTCTTCATAGTTTCTTCATAGTTTCTCATAGCTTTTGTATATTTTGATGCTTCTCTTCATGGTGATGGAGGGCTAAGCTACTTTCGGTCAATTTAGATCTCTTGAAGAGATTGTGGTTTGGATTCTTGAGACCTTGGTTATGTATTGTATTTGATTTGTAATTGAATTCCTCTTTTCTTCTTCTTTCTTCTTCTTCTTCTTCTTGATCTTGAATGCATGAATGGTGATTCTATTTATGTTGATCTAATTTGATCTTAGTTTAAGATTGAGATTTGTGATGAAACTTAGAACTAATTGATCTAAACTAATCACATAAATGAAGATTGAGATTTGTGATGAAACTTAGAACTGATTGATCTAAATTAATCACGAGAATTGAAGAGGTTAGGTTACTCGATTTGTGCCTAAGTTAATTGAATTCGGTACTTGAAATTAACATAGATTTTCATGAATGGTGCGATTGCGGATTTGTGTTTATCACTTGTTAATTGAATTCTAGACGATCGTCTAGTATGAATTCTGGATTTGATGCAGAGATCTCGGTTAGATCCAAATTAACAATTCAATTGCACTTCAAGTGTTCTATGAAGGGTCTATGATTGAATCCACCCAATCTTGGATAGGTTTCTAAATTGACTGCTTCTTTAATTGTTATTTCTTCCTTTAATTTTGTTAAGTGCGATCTTAAACTGTCAAACCCCCCTTTTTGCTAACTTTCACTTGATTTGATCAAATTGCATTTACGATCCTTGAGGAGACGATCCGGTGTTGTCACTGTGCTACAAGCTTAGGTAATAACTTCGGTTATAATTTTGACTGAGTTCGGCGCTCGTCAGAATTTTGGCGCCGTTGCCGGGGATAGGACCAAGAGAAGACTACTTTCACTTGTCCATTTGGCACATTTGCATATAGGAGGATGCCCTTTGGTCTGTGCAATGCTCCAGGCACCTTTCAGAGGTGTATGGTAAGTATCTTTTCTGATTTTTTAGAAAATTGCATGGACGTATTCATGGATGATTTTACTGTCTATGGATCTTCCTTTGATGCATGTTTAGATAGTCTGGCTCAGGTCTTGCATAGATGCATTAAGACTAACCTCGTTCTAAATTTTGAGAAATGTCATTTCATGGTAGAACAAGTCATAGTTTCCAGAGAATGCAGAAGTGGAGGTGATGAACCTTCTCCATCCGCATTATGAATAAAAAAAAAAAAAAAAAAAAAAAAAAAAAAAAAAAAAAAAAAAAAAAAAAAAAAAAAAAAAAAAAAAAAAAAAAAAAAAAAAAAAAAAAAAAAAAAAAATGTGTGTGCCCGACAATGAAGTAGGTAGAGTCGCTCGAAGCATGTGGAGGTCATTTTTTTCTTCACGACAACAACCGTGTGAAAATCTTGCAAAGTATGGATTTTATTGGCCTACTTTATTAAAGGTCTGTTACACCTTTTGCAAAAGCTGCAAGCGGAAATTGGTCAAAAAGTTCTCGCTTTGAGATTATCATCTACACCTACTCCTTGGAAAATTGAGATCTAGGTGGCGTGGTTCTTTTGTTGTCGACACGCGTATCCTCTCGGATCGATCTTCGAGGATCCTAGGAATGGTAATGCGCTTAAGGTTAATGGACAAAGACTCAACCATTCCCGGAAAACCAAGTTCTTGAGTTCTTTGTGTTGCTTGTTAAGTGGCGGATACGGTACTCCGTGACTCTTGAGTCGGTTTATTCTTCGCTTTCCCAAAATAACCGAACCCTTCTTCTCCTTCAAAATGGATGTCATTCTTTCAAACCCGAGAAAACATTTTCCTTCTCTTCCTCAAAATGCTCGAGAAAAATCTACAAAGTTCGATGTGAGAGATTGAGAATGTTAATGCACAAGGGTATGCCGAAGATGTACTGCTGGATAATTGAAGCAAAGGTCCGATTAGCAGGTGAGTCCTCAATTTCATTTGACTCATATATGCCCTGGTCTTGGAAGAAGTTCATATTCTAAAAGGAGAAGAGCAAAAAGGTTACAAGTCTGTCACAAATGTGGACGATGGAACCGTAACAAGCGATGTCGTACTAAGGGGATGGTTTCCGCAAATAGAAAGATAAAATTTTCTTCATTAAGAATGGATCGAGTAAGAGTCATTAGATGATATCTTATTGACTCTTGAGACGCATTCTTGTGGATTGGTGCATCGAGAAATTCTTAAATTGTGGAATCTCTTCAAGGATGAACAACAACGCTACGATCTTGGGAATCGACTCTAAAAGACCACTGTTTGCCAATTTATAAGAAAATTGGATGGGAAGCTTATCCTCGACTCATAGAAGACGTTTAAGCCACATTCTTGGACGTTAAACCAGAGGCGATGTGAGCCATATCCACAAACAATCTGTACATATCATCTTCTTCTTCTTCTTCTTCATGGCATTTTACAAAAAAAAAAAAAAAAAAACAAAAAAAAAAATGAAAAAAAAAAATGAGAAAAAAAATTCAAAAAAAAAAAAAAAAAAATGAAAAAAAAAAAAAAACAAAAAATGTATACTTCTTAGGGTTGGCTTTGGTAACACAAACCGTGAATGGGGAAATGCATGCATCCTGATCCAGCCTTCTTAATTGAAAAACAAAGAAGGTAGATTGTATCCCACATGTGAGGCAAACAATGGTCGTATTATGGCCACTTGTCCCTTTTGGGAGCCCTATGTTGCTTGCCGGTCTTGAATGGGTCGAATATCGGTCAACAATGCTTTGGCACAAAGCCGAAAGAGCAGACTACCTCCATCCCAATCTTAAGTAAGTATACACTCATCTTTCATCAAGTTTTTCTAACAATTTCAAAAAAAAAAAAAAAAAAAAAAAAAAAAAGGACGTGATGTCTACTGCACTCATGACGCGCAGTATAAAGATACGCCATGGAAACTGTGTATACAGGTATGTCATCATTTTCTATTATCTTTGTATCATTTTGTTGTATTTTGATTTTTGTACAGACGATCCTTTGAGCGGGTCCTTCAGGGTTTCTAGACTTCTTTACCTTGATGGTTTTCTTGAAGTCAATAAAAAATAAAAAAAAAAAAAAAAAAAAGTAAAAAAAAAAAATATAAAAAAGGAGAAAAGATTCTGTGACTCTTAATTTCAACCTTTTCTCGACAACAAATCAACCTACCCTTATAGGTGCAATTATTTCCCTTTCCATTCTTTTTCTTATTTAAACACTCCATTTTCTCCATCTTCCTTCACACTCGAGAATCACTCAAAGGGAGGAAGAGTATAGAATGGGGCCTTCTAGTCGTAACCTCAAAAATGTCTGTGTTTTTTGGGTCAAGTTATGGGAAGGGATTAGAGTTTGTAAACGCAGCTAGCACTCTTGGTCGATCACTTGCTGCGAGGAATATTCATCTTGTATATGGGGAGGTTGTCGTGGGTTAATGGGGGCTGTATCACTTGTCGCTTCTATAGGAGGCAAATCGGGTTTTAGGTGTTATTCTAAACCTTTGGCTGAAAATAACATCACCGGAAAGACAATTGGAGAAGAAATTCAGGTAACATCTATGCATGGACGAATGAAAATAATGGTTGACAATTCGATGCATTTATTGTCTTACCAGTGGTTTTGGTACTTTAGAAGAAATTTTTCAAATTGTCTCTTGGTAGAACCGAACATCCACCATAAACCCATTGGTTTGTTGAATGTTAATAATTTCTTTGATCTTTTGTTATTTTTTTCTTGACAAAGTCTGTGGAACGTAAATTTATCACTCCTTCGAGAAGACAACTTCTTATCTCTCCTCCACTATTGATGAGCTCATTGATAAATTAGAAGCTTTTGAGTATGTACCGATAAGGTATTAGCTCGAGATAGATTGGTCAACAGAAGCAAATGAAGGAAGTAACAAGAAACAAAAGCCTGATCTGAAACTTTCTTTAATGAGTTTGATAAAAAAAAAAAAAAAAAAAATTATTGTTGTTTTGTTTAGTATGATATGATTGTCATGGACTTATTAAACCAATTAGTGATGGCAGAGTAAGGAGTAATTTTACTCTTGAGACGCATCTTAATTGGTGGCGAGTAAGGAGTTTTTTAGGTAGTAATTAATTAGTATTGCATTGTGGAAGTACTAACGTTTTTTTTTTTTTATTTCTTTTCAAGGTCTGATGCAGGACTGACAAGTGTGTTTCTTTTCTGCTTAGCGATGATTCACTTCTTATCAGGTTGTGTTGCTCTTTTCTATCTCTTTCTTTCACATTGAGGACAATGTTCTATTAAGTGTGGGGGAGAGATTTTAGCATGTTTCTGTTTCTTTTCGTTTGTAAAAAAAAAAAAAAAAAAAAAAAAAAAATTCTAAAAAAAAAAAAAAAAAAAAAAAAAAAGGTTCATTGCATGATTGAATAATTTTTCTCCCTTCTTGAACTGATATGCTTGGTGATGGATGATTGAATTGATGAATTGAGTTTGATGGATGCATACCTTGTGAGATTTTGAGCCTAATGGATGGATTCAACATTTATGCCATTCTCTTCTTTCTTGTGTGATTTTCACTCATGTTAATGACCACTCTAGAACTTGCTTTGATTCTTTTTGAGGCTACATTTCACTTGCATGCATGAACATGATTGAGGCCCTCTTTCTTAATTAGCTAGTTTAACCAAATAGCTAACCTTGTTTCCAATATGATATCAAGCACTCTTTTGACTTCTTGAAAATTCTCTCGATTCCCGCTAACCTTGTATATTTTCCTTTGCTTAACCCCTTTGAGCTTATTTGACCATTCCTTGTTTCTAGCTCATCATGTGCCTTAAATGAGAAATCGTGTTCTTACTTTACCTTAGGGAATAAAAGAACATTAGCTTGGTTAATGGATGAGTTTTTGAACAAGTGTGGGGGTGTGTACAAAATGGTTGTTGAAAAAGAAAAGAGAAAAAAAAAAAAAAAAAAAAAAAAAAAAATGTATATAGTTATGTTCATATATATATATATAAAAAAAAAAAAAAAAAAAACCAAGTGTTTAAAAAAAAAAAAAAAAAAAAAAAAAAAAAAAAAGAAAAGGATTGGGAAATGAATATGTAAAGGAATATACACTAGAGTTGGGATGAACTTTTATGCTTGTTATTTGAACTCACTCTCATTTGCTTGTATTCTCTTTGGTATTTATCTTCTCATATCCATTTTATCCTCTCCTGTTACCTTGACCTCACTACAACCTTGAATAAAGTCCTCATGATTTGTGTGTGCATGTGTTTTGAGTAGTGGAGAAGTAGAAGATAAGCAAGCTTATGGTAGTGCAATTTTTATGGGTTGAATTGAGTGAAATACCTACCTTTTAAACACTTGAGAGATTGAGAGGGAATCTTGTGAAGATCTTTCATTCTCGATTCATGTTGAAGATACCTTGCTTGTTAGTTTGAGATGTGGAGAATTGTTAACTCATGAATGTTTTGATCCTTGAACCTTTGGTTGTTCTTCTTGATTGTAAAATTTTGGTCTTGAGTTTTGCCCAGGAGTGCAAAAAGCTAAGTGTGGGGGAATTTGATAATCACATATTTTATTCATTAAGAAACCCTTATGTTTAGTCATTTACACTCTCCATATTCTTAATTGATTGAGTTTGGTATGATTTTGTGAGTTTGAGCTCAAATTGGTCCTAATTGAATATTTTCAGCATTATTGAGATTTGACACTGTTTCTGTATTTTGGCCATAACTTGAGTTCCTAATATCTGATGAACATGAATTTTACCTTGTAGGAAAGCTAAGAGGAAGCTCTACAACTTTGATGAAGAGCTCGAAGTCTGATTCAGATGTCTAAGGGACCTAAGTTTACATGGAAGTCAGAATACGGGTTCTGCCAGTAGAATCCGAATAGTGTGCACTCAAAAAAATCATATCTCAAGATGTAATAATGGAGATGGGCTGAAATTTGGACAGTGGATAGTCAAGATCCAAATAAACAACTTTCATGAAGAACACATTTTGAGAAAAAGAAGTCTAGCAGGTCATTTTGAGCTTACAAGTCGGAACAGAGGTGCTGAAGTTGGGTTTGAGCAACCTACGGTATTTGGGACATATCTTGGGCTTAAGGAAGCCAAATTGGACGAACCAGCTATCCATTTTATAGCCAAGACAAGGATCTACAACTTTGATGAAGAACACTTTTCGTGGTTCTGAAGTATAGTGGGTCGTTTTTGGCTTCCAAGTCAGACACGAAATTTTCATCCTCAACCATCCACTCATTCATCCACTAATCCACTCATCTACTCATCCACTCATCCACTAACTCACCCATTCATCCACTAATACACTAATCCAACCATTTAACCACTCCATCCACTCATCCACTAACTCATCTACTCATCCATCCACTCACCCATTCATGTCCATAATTTTCCACTCACCAAAAGTCCTTTGGCATTTTTCACTAATTCAACCACTCAACCAATCCACCCACTCATCCACTAAACCAATCCACTAAACCAACCCACTAATCCATCCACTCAACCACTCCACTCACTCACCCACTCATCCACCCACTTCCCTTTGTCATTTTGTTACCTTAGACTTCTATAAAAGGCACCATTTATCATGAACAACATAGAATTCTCTCCTTCATTTCTCTCTTAGTTTCTTGTTTCTTCATAGTTTCTTCATAGTTTCTCATAGCTTTTGTATATTTTGATGCTTCTCTTCATGGTGATGGAGGGCTAAGCTACTTTCGGTCAATTTAGATCTCTTGAAGAGATTGTGGTTTGGATTCTTGAGACCTTGGTTATGTATTGTATTTGATTTGTAATTGAATTCCTCTTTTCTTCTTCTTTCTTCTTCTTGATCTTGATCTTGAATGCATGAATGGTGATTCTATTTATGTTGATCTAATTTGATCTTAGTTTAAGATTGAGATTTGTGATGAAACTTAGAACTAATTGATCTAAACTAATCACATAAATGAAGATTGAGATTTGTGATGAAACTTAGAACTGATTGATCTAAATTAATCACGAAATTGAAGAGGTTAGGTTACTTGATTTGTGCCTAAGTTAATTGAATTCGGTACTTGAAATTAACATAGATTTTCATGAATGGTGCGATTAACGGATTTGTGTTTATCACTTGTTAATTGAATTCTAGACGATCGTCTAGTATGAATTCTGGATTTGATGCAGAGATCTCGGTTAGATTCAAATTAACAATTCAATTGCACTTCAAGTGTTCTATGAAGGGTCTATGATTAAATCCACCCAATCTTGGATAGGTTTCTAAATTGACTGCTTTTTAATTGTTATTTCTTCCTTTAATTTTGTTAAGTGCGATCTTAAACTGTTAAACCCCCCCTTTTTGCTAACTTTCACTTGATTTGATCAAATTGCATTTACGATCCTTGAGGAGACGATCCGGTGTTGTCAACCCTACAAGCTTAGGTAATAACTTCAAAAATTATAATTTTGACCTAGTTCAACGCTCGTCAATCTTCATCTTCTTCCTTCCTCTCCCTTTTCTCTAAACCTCCATAGCCAACCGAAACTGAAGCTCACTCTTCCACTCCATCTCTTCATCTTTTCTCTTCAATAACTACATATCCTTACTCTCCATCATCATCTCCACCATTTTTCTTCACAAGGTTTCATCAAAATCCACCATTTCCATTTTTCTCCATTTCGGGTTACCACCCCCATCCTCACCATTTTCGGTTTCTAACTCCATTAACCTCATTTCTAGCTTCTCTTCATCATTCTAAACACTTTTTCTTTCACACCTCACCTCAAAACCGTCCATCTTCATCAATCTTTTTCAAGACCAAAGTTTGAGACTTTAAAGTAAAGATTGCAACTTTCTTCGCTTCTCTTCTCATTTTCGTGTTCTAAGACCATTTTCATGGTCAAGGATACTTCCTTTTTCAAGTTATGTTGTTGATTTTTGAGGTTGTTTTCTAGGGTTTTTGTAAGGCCAAAACCGAAATCTCAAGGAGCATCTTGGAAGCCATTTTCGTGTTCTCCTCTTTGGTAAGAGGGAGACCACTCTATTCAACCTCTAATGGTGGTTGGAGACTTCTCTAATTGTGTACTTGTGAGAAACCCTAATAGGGGTTACTCTTGATTTTATTCTTTTCTATTTGCTTCTTGATAATTTCTATTTTTTTCTTAAATATTTGTATGGATTTGATTCTTGTTAATGTTGTAATAAATCTCATGGATTTGGAATTGATGAACTTGATACAGTTGCTCCTTGCTTTGTGCAAGGAGGCTCACGGCCAAGTCCCTCAATGGAGGGGTATGGATGTTTAAAATTTTGAAACCTAATTGAATGGTAATAATTGGATGGATGAGGACAAAGAACAAAGAACAAATGCATGGACCCTAGTCCCTTGATGGCTGACGGCCATGGGAGGCAAATTGGTGAACATTGTGACTTGAATGACAAAAATGGACAAATGTGAAATTAGAGGACAATTAGGAGCTCATAATACGTAAACAAAAATTTAACAAAGACTAAAATTTGTAATTTGGATCATTTAACCTAATAGGAAGAACTTGAGTGTGTGAGTTGAGAGAATTGAATTAAGCATCTAAAGAGGATTAGTAATGAGATACTAATACATCAAAAGGAAAAACAAATATGTGGTTTAGGAATTTAGTGGGGGTTACGGTTTTAGGCTTAAAGGAGATGGTAATGGGTTAATCCAATGTTAAGAATTTGAAGTAGAAGATTAATGCTTGGTATGGTTAAAGAGTTGATAATTCTAAAGACTTTTGAAAGTAATGATAATAAAGAATTAAAGTGACATAAAGTGGTCGTATTAACTTAATGACATGTAACCTTGAAGGTGAGAATCCATAATATGAATCATAGCGATGAATGGACATTTGAAAATGATGGTGGCATAAAACTTAACTTTAATGCAATTATGGACCCCTACGTGGGATGAATACTTGATGAACACGGATTATAAAAAAATACCTTGATGATACGGTATCAATGATTGAAGTTATGTACATCTAAATGTACGTGTACCATTGTGAGATACAATATTTATCATACATGATTTGACATTGAGCTTGGGAGTTGAATAACACCTATGTGCGGGTGCGAATAGACTAAGCGTAGGTGTCATATGTTGTTGACCCTAGGGGGCGTCGGGGTGTGGGTGTCTCACAATAGATAGTGGTAGCTCCACTGGGGTTGTGGGATCGACCAATGCGACACACCGATGATCCTGTCTGAGACGTTGTCCTATATCGCGATCAACTATCGAGGTACCACGTATAAGCCATTGTGTAAACAATTTTATGAAAATAAAGCACACTGTATTTTGAGGCTGATAATATACTGGTATTACTCCTTGATCATTCACTCCAAAAATGTTTATGTTTAGCTCCATGGAGTAGGGTTTTGATATACTTTTGCATGAGTGAACTGTCAGTCGCACAACTCATTGAGCATGAGCATTGATAATTATAAGGCATATTTACTATTATTTTTGTGATAATTGTTAGTCACTCGAATCACTGACTGCTGATAATATTTTTATTATTTTAAAGTTGTGATCTCGCTTTACTGTAAATTTAATGCTGTTATGATTAAATGTATAAAATGTGTTGTACGTGGGCGTTCGGCGCCGTTTAGTTTCCTGCTACTATTATTGGTAATGAATAACGAGTATCTCACCTCTTTACTGTATATTCTATTATTGTATATTATCATATGATTGTTCGAAGATGTTCGTGAGGAGGATAGGGAAACCACTGAGTTTTAGGGTTTCTGGTCATATCTTGATTGAGATCAAGGTTGCTGAGGGTGTCATTTCGCCCCCGTGGATTTTTTGGTTACGTGCGGATCAACTTTCATGGTGGTCCAGATTGCTGGCACATCAACGTGCAGATTGATCGATGTGTGTACCACGACGAACTGACAGTGTCCTTAGCGTGGGGATGCTACACTGCTTCTATTTTTGACTTCCATGCCTTTGTGTGGCTGGAATTTTACATGCCTGTGAGAGATATGTGGGCGGACATGTACTATACTCCACGTGACGATTCCTTCTTGTCTACTGCTCGGGCTCCTGCCCACTGTTCCGTTGTTTCGATGGATGTCTCGTCGGCTGACGAGGACCTTGTGGAGGATCCATCTACAGTTCCTTCTAGTTCTCGTCAGTCTAGAGACTGTTTTAGGTAGATGGCTACTGATGGCTGTTTGTTTATTTTGAGGGAGCCTGACGTACTATTGGATTCATGGGTAGATATTTGTATCTCTTGGGGTAGGTACATATTTTGTTTCTTGCGTCAATTCTTTTGGAAATGTAATTAATACAGGCTTATACGCATGGTAATTATAATGTAATTATGATGTATGATCTCTAATTTTCGTGGACTGTATTATATCCGTATTATGCTTGGTGTTTCGCTACAACAGGGATTTTCAATTTAACGATTATCTTACAGGAAAAAAAACTCATTATGATGAAAGTTTTAAGATAACTTAATTTAGCTCCAATATATCAATATTATGAAAATATGAAACTAACGTTATTTTTCGCAAATAAAATATTTACTTACGTTTTACGAATTATTAATATAATAGTGTGACGTTCCTTCTTCGCGTGTATCGGATTAGAAAAAGGGGCGTTACACTAAGCCTTCTTGAAGGTGCTTGACCGAATGGCCCTTAGGAATAGCAAACTAGGTTTTGGTTCATTTGGTTTCCTAGTTAGGTTTAGGTAAATTTAGTTAGGCTTCTCAGTTACTTAGTTAGCCATTTAGTTAGCTAGGATGACTGAGCATCTCCTAAATTTCTTTAGAACCTTCTCTAACTAGAACTTAAATAGATAGCTAACTAGGTTTACTTCATTTAGTTACTACATAAGCTTCCTATACTAACTTAGTTAGGCTTAAGGTAGCTTGGTTTAGCTTTCTAGTCATAAACTGACAAGTCCAACCACTTTTGTGGACTAGCTTCCTATTGGTTTAAAGCTTTCAAGCCACTATTGTTGACCACATCTCATTGGCTTAGAAATAAATTAAGCCAGAAACGTTGACTGCTTCTCCAAACGTAGGTCCCACATACTTTTTTGGGTCCATAGTCCATTTTGGAGCAGATTTCTACTATTTTTAAGACAGTAGGTTCTGCACAATAAAATAATATTATAATAATATAAAATATTTTTATTGCACATGTTAAATCCTAAAAATTAAAAGGTTAATACATGTATCATTCAGAATTGGGTTTAGTAAGATCCCCCAGCTCCGAATAATTAAATTAAGATTTTTTCAGCCAAAAAATTATTATTTTCTTGACTCGAAGTAAATCACGCACAATGATCAAATACAGTCACGAAACAGTCAAATTCTATTTATAACTCACAGACAATATAAAACAGTACATTTAGGACAATATCGTACTTAACTCAAAAGTTGGGGTGTTACAAGAAGGATCAGTCAAGGATAGAGGAGCAGGAGGGGCAGTAAAGGTAGTAGCTGCTCTCCATGGTGCATAACCTAGTCTCTCCAGAAAAGAGCAAATAGTCCATCCTTAGCTCAAGATGATCCACATTTTGCTCGATCTGTTCCATCCCCATTTTCAAGCTATGGATCTCTTGTAGCAATAGCTCCATAGGGGCTGTAGAAGGAGGCTGCTGACCTTCTTCTTCATCACCATCATCCTTAGGATCATGAGGAATATGACCATAGCTCCCATGGGTGAGATAGTACCATCTACCATCTACCTTACTCAGCTAAAGCTTTTATAAAGTGTGCAGGCCAATGGACTGTGGCCTTTTGGAGCTCGTGTCCCTTAACTCTTCTGTCAAGGAAATGTGACATTGTTCCAAGATAGTTGTCACAAGCATAGCATATGGGAGAGCATAGTTTCTCTTCTTTTTGACATCCAATATGTACTAAATAATGTAATGGGCCTAGTTGATTGGCCTACCCGTGGTCATAGCCCATAAGACCACCACATCATCTCTTAGGACTTGGGAGTAATTTCCTCTCCTAGGAATCAATCCTCTGACCACCAAATAATGAAACACCCTGTTTTCCATAGCTAACCTAGTAGCCATCACCTTCTTCTTATTCCTTGGGATTTCATAACCAAACCTTAACAAGGAGGTCAATGCAGCTTTATACTCAAAGTCAGCCCCCCAAGCAGTCTCATTTCCATATAAACTTGTTCCATCATATGAAAGCTTAGTTAACCTACACCAGGTTTCATTAGTGATCCTAATCTGTTGCTTTTTGACCTTAAAGATTAGCCAATTGTCCTCATATTCAAGATTGACATAAAATACTCTAACCAGATTAGGGTAAATATCCTTCTGAATGTTAAAAAAACCAAGCAATCCTAACCTTTCAATTAGCCTGAAGGCCTCCAAAGGTTCACTTGAGCAAAATGACTGAGTGAGATACCTTGGAGAAATGAGCTTCCTCAATTAGAAGTTCTTCCGGAACAACTCTACCTTCTTGGTGGTGGAGAAGTGACGCGTGAGGTCTAGCCCTGAGATGTTGTGCGGAGGAGCACTAGAGGGCTCTCCAACGTTGACCTATGTTCTTAGACGTTTTGTTCGTTGGGAAGATTCAACCATTGATGAGTAGTGGGTTAAAAGGGATGAAGGGGAAAGGTGTTTGGTTATGTGTGGATGAAGAGGGTGATGGAAAGAGAAGGATTTCTGGTGGTTTGGTTCGTGGGTGATGAGAGAGAGAAAAATGAAGGGGTGAGGAGATTTGTGTTGAGATTTTGGTGGTTTTTGGTGAAATTTGATGGATGGCTTTGTGGAGAGAGGAATTTCAAGTATGTAGGAGGTGGAATGGAGTGATTTGGTTGAGATTTGAAAAAGAAATGAGGGATTTGGGATGAGGGGTATCGTGGGTGTAGAGAGAGAAGGAAGAGTTTCAGATGAAGAATGACCTTTCGCACGTAATTGATTACCAGTCTTCTGGTGACCTTGTAATCTATTACATGTTTGGTGTAATCGATTACCATCTTTTTGGGTTCGTTGTAATCGATTACATGTTATGTGTAATCGATTATTTGCTAGACAGAACCTTTGTAATTAATTACTAGCTTACTAAAACACAAATTTTGCATTTCAAACAATAAGGGATCAATTTCAAACCTTTCAAATTAGTTCCAAAACATCTCAAAACAAATCCAAACATCATGTAAGCATAAAAAATGTTTAGTTCTAGATCTTAAACACATGTTTTTGCAAAATCACTACTTTTACCAAAGATTAAGCCAATTTGACAAGATTTGTGATTTTGAGCTCCTTGAAGGACATGGTTATAATGAAGTACCTGCAAAACAAACTTTGGGGGAACCTCTGATGCTCAAGTCAGTACTAGATTCAAACATTGATTAAGAACTAAAAAATTTTGTAGCAAAATATCATAATTATGTAGCAAGAGTACATGTTATGTAGCAAAATTGCATATTATGCAACAAATGAATTCATTATGCAGCAAAAATGAGATTATGCAGAAATTCAGTTTATGCATGATTAATCCAATATACCAAGTTCATTTCTTATATAGAAAATGCTTCTTTTGTCAAAGGTTTAGTGAAAATGTCAGCTAGTTGCTTAGTACAACAACAACAACAACAACCAAGCCTTTTCCCACTAGGTGGGGTCGGCTACATGGATCAGACGACGCCATTGTGTCCTATCATGAACCAAGTCATCAGAAAAGCCATTCAAATCTAGATCTTTTTTAACCGTTTCACCTATAGTCTTTCTTGGTCTTCCTCTACCTCTAGCTATTGGGCTATTCTCCATCTGATCTACTCTTCTTACAGGGGCTTCTAAGGGTCTTCTCCTTACATGTCCAAACCTCCTAAGGCGAGATTCTCCCATCTTTTCCACAATAGGTGCTACCCCTACTTTCTCTCTAATGCATTCATTCCTAATCTTATCTTGTCTAGTATGGCCACACATCCAACGCAACATCCTCATCTCCGCGACACTGATCTTGTGCTCTTGTTGGCTTTTTACCGCCTAACATTCAGTACCATACAACATTGCGGGCCTTATAGCTGTGCGGTAAAATTTACCCTTAAGCTTGAGAGGCACTTTCCTATCACAAATAACTCCTGAAGCACACCTCCATTTCATCCATCCAGCTTGAATCCTATGGTTTACATCTCCTTCTATCTCTCCATCATTTTGTATGATGGATCCAAGATACTTAAACTGTGTAACTTGTGGTATGGTATGGTCTCCAATTTTTACCGCTAAGCTAGCATTAGCATGTTTCTTACTGAACTTACACTCCATATACTCCGTCTTACTCTTGTTTAGACGAAAGCCATGTTCTTCCAAAGCCCGTTTCCATAACTTTAGCTTCCCGTTTATTTCCTCTCTCGACTCTCCAACTAAGACTATATCATCTGCAAAAAGCATGCATCGTGGCACTGGCTCTTGGATATGCGCAATCGACACATCAAGACCAAGGTAAAAAGATAAGGACTCAAAGCTGACCCTTGGTGCAATCCTATAGTTATAGGGAACTCTTCTGTGACCCCACTCGGTGTTCTCACACTGGTTTTAACCTCATCATACATATCTTGGATTGCTCGAATATAGGCAATACGAACTCTTTTCTTCTCCAAAGCCTTCCACAAGACTTCTCTCGGTACCCTATCGTAGGCTTTTTCCAGATCAATGAAAACCATGTGTAGGTCTTTTTGCTTCCTCCGATACCGCTCTGTCAATCTTCGTAGAAGATAGATTGCTTCCATGGTTGACCTCCCAGGCATAAAACCAAATTGATTCTCTGAAATATGAGTCTCTTGTCTTAGTCTCCTTTCAATGACTCTTTCCCATAACTTCATAGTATGACTCATGAGCTTAATCCCTCTGTAATTTGCACAGTTTTGTATATCTCCCTTATTCTTATAAATAGGGATTAAAGTGCTTCTCCTCCATTCATTTGGCATCTTCTTAGACCTCAATATCTCGTTAAACAGCTTTGTAAGCCAGCTTATACCTTTATCTCCTAGGCACTTCCATATCTCAATAGGTATATTATCTGGTCCAACCGCTTTTCCATTATCCATCCTCTTCAATGCTTCTTTTATCTCAAACTCCCGAATTCTATGATAAAATGTTTTATTTTGGTCTTCCTCTCTAGTGTTTAGAATGTTTGAGTCCCCTAATGCCTCGTGTTCCTCATTAAATAACTTGTGAAAATAACCCTTCCATCGATCTTAGATGTCTTGTTCCGTAACCAAGACTTTACCCTCTTTATCCTTAATGCATTTCACTTGATCTAGGTCTCTTGTCTTCCTTTCCCTACTTTTAGCAAGCTTGTAGATATACCTTTCTCCGTCTTTGGTGCCCAACGATTGATATAACTCATTAAACGCTTTAGCTTTCGCCTCGCTCACCGCCTTCTTAGTATCTTTTTTAGCTCCCTTATATTTTTCCCAATTTTCATCATTTTTACACACGTGCCAAGCTTTATAACATTAAGCAACCTTAACCTTATCTTGTATACTTGTGTCCCACCACCAAGATTCTTTATCCTTGGGTCCAAAGCCCTTGATTCACCGAGTGTCTCTTTTGCTACCTTCCTAATCCCTTTAGCCATCTCGTTCCACATATCATTTGCACTCCCTTGTACTTCCCAAATCTCTTCCTCCATAATCCTCCTCTAAAAGAGCATTTGTTTTCCGCCCTTTAGTTGCCACCATTTGATCCTTGGCTCTCTGTCTCGACAATTTCTCCTTACTCTCATCTTAACTCATACATCCATAACCAAAACCCTGTGTTGGGTAGTCAAGCTCTCTCCAGGGATGACTTTGCAATCTATGCAAATCTTTCTATCAGATTTCCTTAATAGAAAGAAATCAATTTGAGAGAAAGAACCCCCACTTCTATATGTGATAAGATGCTCTTCCCCGCTTCCTAAAACAAGTGTTAGCTATTGTAAGATCAAACACTACCGCAAAATCTAGAATCGCTTAACCTCTGCATTAACTACTCCTAGACCATAACCCTTATGCAAACCCTCATACCCCTAGATTCGCTCCCCACATGACCATTTAGGTCCCCACCTAGAAAAATCTTCTCTCCCAATGGTATTCTCTGCACTAAACCTTCTAAATCCTCCCAAAATTTAATCTTGTAGTGCTCGTCTAACCCTACTTGGGGTGCATACGCACTGATAACATTAAAAGTCTCCTGTTCCACAACAAACTTCAAAGCTATAATCCTATCTCCAAGTCTTGTCACATCCACAACATTATTCTTCCAATTCTTATCTACTATTATGCCTACCCCGTTTCTAGATTTTATCTTGCCAGTGTACCAAAGCTTAAAACCCAAAGTGTCGAGTTCCTTTGCCTTTTCTCCAACCCACTTAGTTTTTTGTAGGCGCATAAAATTAATCCTCCTCCTAATCATGGTGTCAACTATTTCCATTAATTTACCTGTAAGTGCCTATATTCCAAGTTCCAAAACGCATCCTACTCTTGTGAACTAACTTCTTTACCCACACCCGTTCACGAAAATGTGGGAACCTTTGCTTATTTTTCACTACACCCAGGCGGCGATGCAGCGGCTCTTGCTCATTTGACACTGTACTCGAGCCATACAGCGCGTTGCTTAGGGGCAATGACCTAGCATTAACACAATTACTTCTTTGATCCATGTCATAAAGATTCGACAAGTTTTACGTTGGCTGTCGACTGCCTAACACAACCCTCCTCTTTTATCCGGGCTTGGGACCGGCTATGTAGGAATTTGCAACAAAGCTCAGCATAAATTCAAGCATGCAATCACCCTTTTGAACATGATCTCTTATGAAATGATGTTTTATTTCGATGTGCTTTGTTCTTGCATGCAAAATGGGATTTTTAGACAAGTTGATTGCACTAGTGTTATCACATCTTATAGGGATGTGATCAAGCTCAAGACTTCCAGAAGTTGTTGTTTCATCCAAAGGACTTGAGCACAATAACTTCCAGTTGCAACATATTCAACTTTAATTGTAGACAATGCCACACTATTTTGTTCCTTACTATGCCAAGAAACTAGTGAGCTTCCATGCAAGTGGCATGTCCTACTAGTGTTCTTCCTATCCATTTTGCATCCAGCAAAATTATAATTGGAATAATCAATTAGGCTACAAGAGGCACCTTTAGGGTACATTAATCCTATTTGTAAAGTGCTTATTAGATATTTCATGATTCTTTTAACAACATTTAGGTGAGATTATTTAGGATTTGCTTAAAATCTAGCACACATAAACATACTAAACATGATATCTGGCCTACTTGAGGTAAGATAAAGGAGTGAGTCAATCATACCTCTATATTTTGTAATTTCCACTGATTTGCCTTCTTCATCCTTGTCTAAGTAACAAGAAGTGCCTATTAGTGTAGTCATTTGCTTAGCACCTGTAATATCCCGAAAATTACTTATTTTATCATAAATGCTCATTTTCTAATATTTGTGATTTTTGTGAATTTGTCTGGATTTTTCTGAGAATGTAGAATATTTTAATATTATTCTTCATTTTACGTGCGTGCTGAGCGGAACTGGAAAAATGAGATATTTTTTTCAAAAACTTTGAACTGTAGAAATGTTGACAGGGGATCTTACTAAACCCGAGGCCAGTCACAACTTATGAGGTTTCATGTTTTTTGAGATTTTTATCAGAAAAATAAAAATTGTTGTACGACTTATTATCCAATGGAACATAAATATTGATTCTGGTAACTGTAACAATTGTCCATTGGATAATAACTTGTAGTAGAAATCTTATCACCTTATTTAAAGGAAATCCACTTTATGTCATATCCAATCTCCTTTATTTTAAAAGAATGAATAATTTAATCAAAAAGCTTCCTAAGGAAACTTCCTAGAAATTTCCTATGCATTCATGAAGCTCACTTTTCCCTCTTCTCTCTCTCTCCTCTTCTAGGGTAATGCATCACATTTTGGAGCCCAAAAGTTTGCTTCTCACTTTACCACACTTTCACTCATCATTTTCAAAATTCACCAAAATCCTTTACTATCACTTTCTCTCTCCATTTTCTCTATTCTCTCATTTTCTCTCAAAGCCATTCTTTTCCTTTTCTTTTCTCTTCTTCTTCCACGGCAATCACCACCATAGAAGGGCCATCTTCACTTGTTTGTTAAACAAATTCCATTTCCTTCATCCTCTCATCATCCTAAGACTTTCCTCTTTAGTGGTCACCTCCTAAATCTTCCATCTCCATCATCCACCATTAAAGTTCTAAGCTTTGAAGCTTCAAGGTAAAGTTCATGACTTTTTCTATTTTCTCTTCTCTTTTTCGTGTTCTTTGGCCACCTTTGTGACTAATGACTCCTCCTTCCAAGCTTTGGTTTGTGATTATGAAAGTTTGCTCATTCTAGGGTTTCTTGGAGATTTGGACGAAATTTCAAGGAAAGAACCAAGAGGCTTGCTTTCTTGAGTTGTCTTCAATAGGTGAGAGGGAGATAATCCTCTTCAACCAATCTTGGTAGTGAGGAGATGTCTTGTGTGTTGTTGGTTGAGGAATCCATGTGGGATTGCTCACTTTGTGTGTTGTTTTTCATGATCTTGTGCTTATTTTGACTTGCATGAAATTGTTGATTGTTTTAGAGGTGTTAATAATCATATATTGATTGGATTGATGTATGGAAAAATGTAAGATTTTCTTACCCTTTTTGCGGGTCACGGCCTTAGGGTAATTTTTGAGGGTTCAAGTTTGATTTTGGAGATATTGGAACTTAGGTAATTAGGTGTTAAAGAATTAATGAATGCAATGGAAAAATTTTGGGATTTCTCACCTTGAAAGGTTGACGGCTTCTAAGGGGTTTATTAGTCCAAGTTGTGATTTTTGTGTAACCTTGGGACTTAAATAATTAAGTGATAAATGACCAACAATGTGGTGAAAGAAAAAGGGTTAAACTTTTATTATAGTGTGGTCACAGCCTCAAAGGGTCTCTTGGACCCATATTTGTGTATCCACTAAGGCTTAGATAATTAGGATCATGGATTCAAAGAAATGGAAATGTGACTTGTATTGAATTGAAATGACTATGTGTTATTATTGAAGATTTAATAATGTTATGTTGTGGATAACTACATTGGCCAATTATGGCTTGATTATGAGAAAGTATATTATTGTGAAATATATATGAATATATTGATGTTTAACTTTGCCAAAATGTAGCGTGTTATGGAAAGTATATCATTATTGTTGAATATACATGAATATGTATTGAGTCAATATGCATTGAACAATTGCTCAGTCGATGACTGTTAAAAGTCTGTATGAGCCTATGAACGAGAATTGAATTGTGTGATCCAATGGAAGGATCTATGGGGGGCATAACGTGCAATGATTCATTTCGTGATGATGTTATCACATTATATACCCCTGGTCATGATAAACCATTGCAATGCATTACGGGCCTGACAAATCACTATTCTTTTCATGGTCTGGCGTAGACTATCATTGAGGGGGGGCAGATCTTCTAGAACATTCATTTTTGAAATTTGGTAAAACTCCATGGAGTAGGAACTTCTGGTACCATGTGCATGTGCATAGTGAGTCAACATATCATTTGGCATTTATGAATTTATTCATTTATATGATGATTGGACTATTGTTTTAATGATGTTATGATTATTTGAACTGTTTTATTGCTTATTATCTGAGACTCTGTTGCTGTTTCTTTTATCATACGTGATTATTGGTGTTTAATATTGTTGCTTTACTATATGGGCGTCTTGCACCATTATGTTTCTTTACTGCCATATATTTCGCTGCGTGATTTTTAATCCGTAATTCATTGAAGCGTGATAAACACAAGCTAGGTGAATCACCAACACCGTAATAGCGATGATGTCTCTGTAGTATCCACATGAACAGACTTGCAAAAAAGAATCATGCCTCTGTTTTGCGGTGCTAGCTACAAAGATAAGAGAAGAAGAACTTTCACTGTCTCTCACTCGCTTTCTTAGGTACGACTAGGGTTGTAATGTTATGTACGTAGCAGCCCCCTTAGTAGTACTATTTATAATAGTGGCTACCTTAAGTGAGTGTGAGCAGTAGCAAGGTAAGCTGTGCAACCCTAAATCCATCTGTCATGAGTTAGGCCCACAATTGAATTCGAGTCCAACTTGGATCCTTATTACTTCAATTTGGTCTGTTTTAAGTGTGCGACCCTGCAGGTTCTTATGATGTTGGTAGTAATATTAAAATTTCATTTTAATATTACAAACAGTGAGCGGTATCGAGCAACACATCGCTGCTACCCAAGTAATGAGAATGTCAGTGATTTGACATAACCTATTCATGACCAATGTTTCCATGTAATTTAGTCCCTTTGTCCGGATATCTAGATTGAACACAAGGCATGGAACGTGTCATGTGGTGTCCCGGGGTTGATGAGGGCGAGGAGTGGACGTCGGTGCATGAGAAGCACGTACAAGGAGCGGCTCCTGGCATGCTTCTAGGCGAAGGGTTCCATGAATGAACTGAATATGTACCAAAATGAGAGGGATTCAGAGACTGTGCAGGTATGAGACTGCATAGTTGAGGATGGCTTAAAAGGAATTGATTAGGCGTAGCCATATCAACTAGTTGCAACTTCTTTTCGGGAGCCTAAAACATAAGAACTCTATTGTTAAGCGTGCTTGACCTGGAGCAATTGTGGGATTGGTGACCTCCAGGGAATGTAATTGGCTAGCTGACATGGAAAATAGTTTTGATGATAACAAACATGATGAAGATGATGTATAGTTCAAGTACCAAGAGTAAGCATTGCAACAAGAAAGCAAAAATCTGATTTATGCTTAACTCACAGAGAAGAAGGTTTTGATAACAACAAAATCATGTCGAAGACCAAGTCCAAAGGAAGATTAAATGGTATAGCTTATAGGACTTAAGGTCTTTTTGTAAGAAGCCCTCTAGATATCTCAAATATGTTTTCAAATATTTAAAAATGGTTTTCACATATTAAAATACCCAACAAACAAGTTTTGAAGGTTTAGTTATGATGGTAGTTCAAACTTATGAAAAATAGCAAAGTTTGAGTTTTGAAAATTTGACCTTTGGTTACTCTTTTGATCATAACTTTCAAAATAATTTGATTTTTGTTTTGAAACTTATTTCATTTGAAAATAGACTCAAATATCTTTCCAATGACTGGTCATTTGCTTTAAACGGATAAGAAATGAAGAAGTTATGACCATTTAAAGTTGGATTTCAAAATCAGAGTAGTGTATTCGAATACACCATATAGGTATTCGAATACCACACCCCAAATGTCTCCATAACGTGTTTTTAAGGATCTATTCGAATACCACACAAGGTATTCGAATACCTAACATAGAAAACGTTCCAAAACACATTTTTGAAGGATCTATTCGAATACCACAAGAGGTATTCGAATACCACAACCCGTAAATCACGTAACGGCTATTTTCTAGCTTTTAATGAATGAAATTAATACCCAACTCTTTTTCTTGGAACACTATAAATACATGATTTGGTCATCTTTTACACAAGCCCCATGATTTGAACTATTTTTGCTTGTGCCAAAAACGTGATTCTCTATTTTCTCATATTTTTTGTGCTCTTTTCGCCAAAACCTTGAGATATCATAAGAGAGCTTCCTAGTGCTTCAATTTGTAACATTTGCTCTTTGTGAGAGTTTCTCTTCATCTATATTCTATTTCTTTGTAAAAGGGTGAGGTATCCCTTAGTGAAATTGTGAGGGTGAGGTATCCCTTGTTGTAAAGAAGGTGAGGTATCCTTCAAAGGGGTGAGGTATCCCTCTAAAGTTTGTGTAAGGGTGAGGTATCCTGCAGGTGAGGCTTTAGCACAAGGGTAGGTTTCCCTGTGTGTGAAAAGTGCTTTATTGTGTAAAGGTTGCAAGCACCTTTGTTAAGCTTGTATTGAATAGTGAAAAATCTCGAAAGTGTTTCGGGGGACGGACGTAGGCCACAAGTGGTTGGTGGTCGAACCGGGATAAATATCGTGCACCTTTTCTACCCTTAATCTTTTATCTTTATGCACTTTATTTATTCTTGCAATTTAATTATTAATTGTTCTTCTTATCTTCATCTCATTCACGACTTTTAATAATTAAATTCAATATAATTTATTTGTTTAAGGCTTTTGCGAAAAATCCTTAATTACTCAATTCACCCCCCTCTTGAGTACTGAAGCCACTTGGGTAACAGGGAAGTTTCCTAGGATGCGTGTGAGTGAGGACAAAGCACGCTGAAAAGACTCGTGTTGGTTTGTGGAGACACTCGTCAATCCTGCAGGCAGTCCCGGGATGTTACAGATGGTATCAGAGACGGGACCTCTCCTAGTACGGTGTGGTTCAGGGACGAACCAGGCGGAAGCTGGCGGGCATGTGGTGTCCCGGGGTTGATGAGGGAGGGGAGTGAATGCCAGGGCATGAGAAGCACGTACAAGGAGCGGCTCCTGGCATGCTTCTAGGCGAAGGGTTCCATGAATGAACTGAATACGCACCGGAATGAGAGGGATTCAGAGACTGTGCAGGTATGGGATTGCATAGTTGAGGATGGCTTAAAAGGAATTGATTAGGCGTAGCCATATCAACAAGTTGCAACTTCTTTTCGGGAGCCTAAAACATAAGAATTCCATTGTTAAGCGTGCTTGACCTGGAGCAATTGTGGGATGAGTGACCTCCTGGGAAGTTTCCTAGGATGCGTGTGAGTGAGGACAAAGCACGCTGAAAAGACTCGTGTTGGTTTATGGAGACACTCGTCAATCCTGCAGGCAGTCTCGGGATGTTACATGTCACCCTTGTTTAGTTCAATCTTCAGTTTCCTGATTCTCGAGTAGACATAGTAATAACAAATGAGATCAATATCTCATATTGACTCATTTGAGCATGGCCATGCATTTCATAGTCTCACTCAATCAGGGGCCCCAAAGATATCACTCCTGTTATATAGGAGGGACAAATCCCACCTAGGTCCCTCACATCCCTCCACATGAATCACGGTATGTCTAATAACTAACTTTATAATCATCTTGTTACAGATGACATTTGATGGCATTAAAACACATAACTCCTCATGTAGGAATCATAGTGATTTCAGGTCAAAGGACCACATACACCATTATCACTATGAGAATCGCTTATGACACTCACGTAACGATCCACGTAGTGTTCTCATGGCGGGTCTGTCTAATACATCATTACTCTAATATGTATCCATGTGTAGACTTGATATCTTATATCCATGACCCATGAGATGTGGTTATCAGTCTACGCACATACTAGTCTCAATGCATTATTATTGTGCTAATTAACAATAATACTTGACATTTAAGAATAGTATTTTATCCAATAGGATCTCACAATCAAGTCATCCACTTGATATCCTATGGTATCAAACTTACTATTCTAAGGATTTTATTATGTTTATAAAAAAGAACACAATAAATGAAATGCCTCATATATTAAAAATAGCATAATATAATGTATGTAAATATAGACAAAATGTATTGGCCTCTAGGGCATACACCAACACCATAATTGGTAATGCAAGTAGGATGTCTCACCTCTTTATTGTATTACTCTGTCTCATGCTATGTGTGGATAAAGATTGTGAAGTGGGCGAGTTGAATTAGCTTAGTTTACTTTGGGATCAACTTTTGTCTCTTTGCAATGGCATCTGGACGAGCTTTCTTCAGTTGCATGTGGATACAGTTCCATGGAAGCCTGGCATTCCGAGCATGATGCGGAGCATTTTATGTACATAGGGGATATAACCCTAATTCAAAGTGGTAATTATCCTGGAGATGTTACGAGCATCTTTCATACTTTTATGCATATGGAGTTCCCTATACCCATTGGGGAGTTGTGGGATGATTGCCACCTCTTTCCTAGAAAGGTTTCGGTTGTGTCACCTATTCAGGTTCCTATGCATCATGATATGTCTCAAGGGGGAAGTTCATTTGTTGGAGATATGAAGGAGGATCAAGTGCAGGACCCTTCTCTCTAGGTATTTGACTTTGGGAGAGGTCAAACTTTTATATGGTAGTTACTCTATGTAAACTTATATTTAACATTGTTATATGTTACTTTTACGTATGGATTGTGGAAATGTATCTTTATTTAAGCTGATGTTATCTTTTGGATTCGAGTAAATATAAATATATTTCATATCGAGGCTCGTATTTTCTATACATGCACAATGATCAAATTTTCAAATGTATGGATTGAGTTGTAGCACGTCTAGATTTAGTGACTATGGCATAATGATGATTGCACTGTGGTTATTAAATCAAGGGGTGTTACAGCACCTTCCATTCCAAACTTCTTGAGTAACTCCTTGCAATATTTGGATTGACTTATGAAAGTCCCATCCTTTGTTTGCTTGATTTGAAGACCAAGGAAGAAGTTGAGCTCACCCATCATGGACATCTCAAACTCTGCATAATATTAGCAAATTCTTTACAAAGAGAATCATTAGTAGCACCAAATATAATATCATTAACATATATTTGAGAAAGAAGGATATGATGTTTTTTATGCTTGATGAAGAGAGTAGTGTCAACCTTTCCTCTAGAAAAGCCATTTTTTAAAGGGAACTTGCTTAACATTTCATACCAAGCTCTAGGAGCTTGTTTCAAGGCATACAAGGCCTTTTTCAATTTAAAAACATGGTTGGGAAATTCAAAGTTTTCAAAACTAGGAGGTTATTCCACATACATCTCTTCTTGTATAAAACCGTTTAAAAAGGCACTTTTGATATCTATTTGAAAAAACTTAAAATTCATGATGCATGCATATGCAAGTAGCATTCTAATGGCTTCTAATCTAGCTACAAGAGCATAAGTTTCTTCATAATCTATGCTTTCTTCTTGATTATAACCCTTAGCTACAAGCCTAGCTTTGTTTCTTATTATTAAGCCTGTTCCATCAAGTTTGTTCCTAAAGACCCATTTGGTGCCAATTATGGGATGATCATTGGGCTTTGGAACTAACTCCTAAACTTGATTCCTCTCAAATTGGTTTAGTTCATCTTGCATGGCCAAGATTCAATATTCATCATTAATGGCCTCATTTATGTCTTTAGGTTCAACTTGAGAGATGAAAGTCATATGATTACATGCATCTCTAAGAGAGTTACGAGTGATTATCTCTTTTGATACATCACCTATCACTTTGTCAAGAGGATGATATCTTGAAGTCCTCCATTCCTTGGGAAGGTCCATAATTTGAGAATCCTCTTGCCTTGGGGATCATATGAGCTTTCTTCTTGCCTTTTGACATCCTTCTCCTTGTTCACTAGGTGAGTCCTTGATAAGATTTCTGCAACATCATCAACTAAATCCTTTCTCAGACTATTTGGGTTAGTTTCATCAAATGCAACATGTATAGACTCTTTTATGGTCATAGTTCGTTTATTATAAACTCTAAAGGCCTTACTATGTATATAATGCCAAGAAATATTCCCTCATCAATTTTTGCATTAAACTTCCCTAAGTTATCCTTTCCATTATTCAAAATAAAGCATTTATATCCAAAGACATGAAAATGTGAAATATCTGGCTTCCTTCCCTTGTACAATTCATATGGGGTTTTCTTTAAAATTGACCTTATTAGAGCCCTATTCATAACATAACAAGTGGTGTTAGCCGCATCTGCCCAAAAATGCTTAGGAAGGTTAGCCTCATTGAGCATAGTTCTTGTTATTTCTTCTAAAGATTGATTTTTCCTTTCTATAACACCATTTTGTTGTGGTGTTTTAGGGGAAGAAAAATTATGCTCAATGTCATGTTCATCACAAAAGGTTTCAAATTCATGTTTTTCAAATTCACCATCATGGTCACTTCTTATGGATGCAATACAAAAACTTTTTTCATTTTGGATAACTTTATCAAGCTTTTTGAATAATTGAAAAGCATCATTTTTGTGAGACAAAAATAATGTCCATGTAAATCTAGAAAAATCATCCACAATCACTAAAGCATAGTAATTCCTACCAAAGCTCAAAGTTCGAGAGGGACTAAAAAGATCCATGTTGCAAAAGTTGTAAAGGTCTAGATGTTGAAACCACATTTTTAGCCTTAAAAGAAACTTTTACTTATTTTCCCTTTTGACATGCATCACAAAGTTTATCTTTTTCAAATTTTTGTTTTGGAAGTCCAATTATTAGTTCTTTAGAAACTAACTTATTCAAGTGATCCATGTGAATGTGAGCAATTCTCCTATGCCATAACCATGAGTCATTCTCTTTACTTATAAAACATTTAGTATCATTTGAGGAAATGTCATCAAGGCTAATCATATATATATTATTGACCCTATGACTAACAAACTTAACATGCTTATCATCCTTACATTCAATTATGTAACAATTTGAATTAAATATCACTCTATTACCCTTATCACGTAATTGACTAATGTTAAGCAAGTTATGTTTGAGTCATTCATTAAGTAAAACATTATTAATAGATGAGAAAGGGATCTTACCAACTTTACTAACTCCAAGGATCTTCCCTTTGTTGCTGTCATCATATGTCACGTGACCACTCTTCTTAGGGACAAGGAAGGAAAACTTGGAGCCATCACTGGTCATGTGCTTGGAGCAACCACTATCAAGATACTAACTTGAACTCTTGGTCTTCAAGTACACCTACAACACACATTCAAATTTTAACATTTGATACCCAAATTTTCTTGGATTCTTGTATGTTAGCAAGGTACCCTTAGGGACCCAAGCCATTTTAGTTCCAACCTTTGTGTTGATTTTCTTTCTCACATTACATGTTGATGTACTATGCCATTTCTTTCCACAATGAAAACATTTAATAAAGGGACTACTTGAAGTGCCTGAGGAAACAAAAAGATTCTTGAGAAACTTTTGTTGGTTGTTAGGATTATACCCTAAACTGGCTTTTTGGAAAACACATCTTTGTTTCCCTAGCAATAAATTCAAGTTGTCTATTCCATAGGTAAATTTTCCAAGTATATTTTTCAAATCCTCAATTTCATTTTCAAATGCTTTACATGATGAACAAGATAAGGGTGTGGGTGTATTTTCATAAATCATGCATGATGAGTTAGCATCAATAAGTCTAAGAGTTTCATTCCTAACTTTGAGTTCTTCAATCTCCTTGGTTCAAATAGAAACTCTATTTACCAATAAGGAGATTGTTTTGTTAGAAGTTAAAACCATTTGAGTGAGCCTCATGGACTCATCATATAACTCTTGGAATGCATCTTGTAATTCACTATATGAAGAAGAAGATTCAAGATTAGATGAGGTTACCTCGGTTTCACTTTCTTCTTCTTCTTCTTCTCCATTTGCCATAAGGCAAAGATGAGCTTCCTCATTCTCCAAATCATCGGTAGAATCCATATTGTTGTCTTCCCAAGCAATGTATGCTCTCCTTCCTTTTCTTTCCTTGGAGGGCTTCTTTTCAAATTTCTCCATCTTCTTTTGATAAACCGGACATTCCATCTTCATGTGTCTCAATTTTTCACATTTATAACAAGTTGAAGTAGATGAAGTTCCATCTCCCTTTTGATATGATTTCTTAGGAGGAAAATGAGGTCTTCTTTGACTTCCTTTCTTTTTGAGAAACCTTCCAAACTTCTTCACAAGGAGGCTAAAATTCTCTTCATTCATCTCAATATTGTCAAAGTCATTTCCATCATCTTCATCTTCATTTTCAATTAAGGAGAAAGTGGCTTTGAGAGCAATTCCCTTTTTCTTCTTATCTTGCTCCTCATTTTGACTTAATCTATTTAGCTCAAACTCATGCTCTTGAAGCTTTCCAAAGAGGATGGTCAAAGTCATGGCAGCTAGATTCTTTGACTCTGATATGGCCATTACTTTGGGCTGTCAATTCCTGCTTAAGCATCTCAAAACTTTGTTAACAAGATCTTCATTGGCAAAAAAAATTTCCAATGAAGCAAGATGATTAACTATATGAGTAAATCGTTTTTACATTTCTTGAATGTTTTTCCCTTGGTTCATTCTAAACAATTCATATTCATGAGTGAGTGCGTTTATTCTAGATCTTTTTACCTCACTTATGCCCTCATGGGTTACTTGCAATGAATCTCATATTTCTTGGGTGGTCTTATAATTTGACACCCTAAAGAATTCATCATACCCCAAAGAAGTTGTGATAATGTTCTTGGCTCCCAAATTGTATTGGACTTTTTTCTTGTCTTCATCAGTCCATTCATTTCTTAGTGTACTAGTTCTTACACCATCAACTATACACGTGGGAACAAAAGGATCATTTTTAACAGCATCCCACACATCGATATCAATAGCTTCAATAAAAATCTCCATCCTTTCTTTCCAATAGGCATAACCATCCCTATTGAAAAAAAGAGGTTTGTTTATAGAAGAACCTTCTTTTGAAAAACCATTTGAAGCCATCTTTTCTCTTGAAACTGCTAAGCTCTTTATACAAGAGTCTAGCTCTTATACCACTTGTTACCAAGTAGTCTCAAAATTCAAGAGAGAGGTGAATTGAGTTTATAAAAACTTTTCGCAAATCTTTTGTAAAACCTTTGATTACCAATTTTCGTTAAAGGTATTAATCGATAGAAATGAATGAATGAATGAGATAGAAAGATATTGCACTCAAATGAACTAGACAAGGGAGATAGTATTCAAGTAAATCATTAAAATAGTGCATAATATAAAGAAGTTAAGTTAGAAAAATAAACACCAAGCTTTATCCTGGTTTAGCCACCAATCCACTTGTGGCTTATGTCCAGTCCTCAAACAACCACTCGAGATTGCCACTATATCTTCAAGCTTAAAATCATGTGCTTGACAACCTTTACAAATTTGGAGCACTCAGCACACCTTAGGATACCTCACCCTTGTGCTTGAGCCTCTATATTCAAGGGATACCTCACCCTAACTGTTTTGAGGGATAGCTCACCCTCTCTTAATAGATTATAAAAGATTTAGATGA
Organism: Ormosia emarginata; assembly: GCA_029884605.1. NCBI lineage: Eukaryota > Viridiplantae > Streptophyta > Magnoliopsida > Fabales > Fabaceae > Ormosia > Ormosia emarginata. Next base: position 36,635,842 of record JAQQTP010000079.1, on the reverse strand, counting down.
AAGAAACTGTCTCTAGAGTAGATAATAAAAATTGAAGAGCTATGGTATTAAGGATTCACACAACTTGAAGCTCAAAATAGGGTATTTAATGAAATGATGAGAAAACTCATATTCAATGCTCAAGAATGTCTTTCAGAATGTTTTTCAATCCATAATCAATGCACAAACACTTTCATTTATAGCCCATAGCATTTAAGAGATGTTGGAAATGGTTGGGGGCATTAGATGCTCTCAATAGATCCATTGTGGAAGTGTTTTGCGTTTGGGAATAACTGGTTATGAGATATGCATAATCGATTATGACATGAAGTAATGGAATCTTGGGTCTTTAAAACACTCCATAATTGATTACATTAAAACCCATAATCGGTTACTGACTTTTAAAAAACAAAAGGAGCAACGTATTGAGACATCTTAAAACTAATTATGATTTTGTCATAATCGGTTATGACCCTTTTAGAAAACAGATCCTGGGCTTTTCATTTAACATCATAACCTATTATGGGTAACTCATAATCAATTATGGACCTTTTAGAAATTATAGAAGCACGTTCTGACTTTGTCTTATAATTGATTATGAATATATCATAATCAGTTATGAGGCTTAAGAAAATGTAGGAATAGCCTTTGACTTAGTGAATAACCTAATATGGAAAATCCATAACCTACTATTCCCTTTTCAAAACATTTTAGTGCACTTTATATTTGGCCACATAACCTGTTATAGGAAATCCATAACCTATTATGGCTTGCTTAGAAACATAGGATTTTCAAAGAATTTCTTAACCAAGGATATCCAAAATCTTTCCAAACTTTCTATGAGCATTTTACTCAATTTAAACACAATTTTCATAAGATGAAAACATGATTATGCAAAGTCATTTAAAGATGAGTTTAAAGTCAAGAAATGAGCTTTTGTGTGACTCCAATATACCTCTACATATGATCTAAGTCCTATTAGTCAATCTTGAAAAACCTTGGGGCTTGATCTTTGCACTTCATTGCTTTCTTGTTTGTTGATCATCAAAACCAAAAACCATTGCTATTCATATTTTCACTTTTCGGGCTGTAACTAAGTACCTAAACTAACTCAGATTGTCACAAAATTAAACAAGCCTATTAAGCAAATATTAAGCTACCTCTATAACCATTTACAAGTCTAACATGTTGAAGAGGATGTTACAATAACTATGCTTGCAAGTGTGTCTGAGAATTGTTCAAAAACTACATAAATAGTATTTGAACAATGGTTGTTCAAGGCACATGATTAGAGACTGATCTATATTTCTGACACTTAAAGAGAAGGATGGAGAATTAGTCACTTCTGCATACAATTCTCAATCTAAGATCATTGGCATAGGTAATGTTGGTAAGGAATCTTCTCTCATCATCATTGATATATTTTTGGCTGAAGGGTTGAAACATAAGCTTCTGAGTATTAGTTAATTTTGTGAAAAAGGCAACAAAGCTATGTTTGTTCAACCTTCTTAATGCATATTGAAGGTTTCCAATTCTAATAAAGTTCTTCTTACTGGTAAGAGGTATTATAATACTTATATCATGTATCTAGATGACCATTCAAATCAAAATGTAAAGTGTTTAGTGTCTTTTAAAGATGAGAAGTGGTTATGGCATAAAAGGTCAGTCATATCAACATAAAAAATATTTTAAAATTTTCAAAAAAAAAAATTGGTCAAGGGCTTACCCAAGATTGTATTTGAAAAAAAATTGGTTTGAGAAGTTTGCCAAAGAGGAAAACAAATTAAAGCTTCTTTTCAAGTAAAAAGTGTTGTTTTAACCATAAGACCATTTTAACTTTTACATGTTGATTTGTTTAGACTAACTAGAACCACGAGCTTGGATGGTAAGAGATATAGCTTTGTCATTATAGATGACTTCTCTGGATTCACATGGGTGTTATACCTAAGCCACAAGTATGAATCTTGTGAGGCCTTTAAGATCTTTTGTAGGAAAATACAAATGAAAAAGGTTTTTGCATAGATGCCATCAGAAGCGATCATGGAAGAGAGTTTGAAAATCAAGCTTTTAGAGAATTCTATGATGAAAATGGAATTTCTCATAACTTCTCCTCTCCTAGAACACCTTAATGGAATGTTGTTGTAGAGAGAAAGAACAAATCCTTGTAAGAAATTGCAAGGACTCTCCTTTGTAATAGTGGCTTACTAAAATACTTTTGGGGAGAAGCTTTAAACACTTCGTGCTATGTTCAAAACTGAGTTTTTATAAGGCCAATAATGAAGAAAACACCATATAAATTGTGGAAGGGTAGGAAACCCAACATATCTTAATTCCTTACCTTTGGATTTGAATGCTTCGTCTTGAACAATAAGGATCAACTTGGTATGTTTGATTCTAAGGCGGATAAAGGTAAATTTGGAATATGTCTTTTTGGAGAGAGAGACCGTCACACCAAAACATGAACGGAAACGAAATATAAATTAAGACCTGGTCCATTTAAATATAGATAATAGCTAGTTCATTTGTAAGCGTATAATAATTTGGCGAATTCTTTTATTTTTTGGGTAATAAAATGATGAAACATAATTACAACATAAATTAACATGATGAGTGAACCATACATTCATATATATATATATATATATATATATATATATATATATATATATATATATATATATATATATATCATACATGTTTAGATACATCAACGAGTTATACAAAAGAAGCGAAAGCTTTACATGCCCCAAAAGGATTATACATTTACAACCCACCAAAAAGACAAAACATCAGGCCCTCAAAGCGATATACAACCAGCCATCCAAGAAGGCTACCAAAAAGAGATATATCTCCATCAATAACTAAGAAGGAGCCTCAGACGGGTCTTCCTCAGGATCTTCCTCGGAAGAGGAAATTCATATAGGAGCGGGTGACCCACGAGCAGTGTAACACCCTCCGTAGGGCATCACATTTCCGACTACAAGTTCATAATATGAAAATTAGTTCATAAAAGGTTTGAGTTATAAAACATGGGTTTTAAAATTTCTTTTCACGGAAACATAAACTTACGGAAATTTATAGGTAATACTGAAAAATAGATTTAAACTAATTAATATAAATTATTGACACCACATAATATATAATAATTATTTAGGACACATAAAACTTACAGACTTAATTTTAAGCAATAGCAAACCCCATGATGGGTCCTACTTAATAGCATGGTAAAACACTAACAAGAAAAACTCAACATACTTATTCTGTCTTGTATCCATCTTGATGCGTCATATATCTGTTCCTCCTCAAAATTGTATACCAACCAATCTGGGGTGGTCACTCCTCGATGTTGTCACCAAACTCAGAATATTTGCCTCCAGTCACGTCTAAGAAACTCGTTCCATCTACGATATAATTTTTAACAATATAAGCACAATAAAACAATATAACAAAGAGGTGAGATCCCCTTTCATCAATACCAAAGTGGTAATAAGGAATGATACGAACGACAAAGTCATTCCATACGCACATATGTCACAGTTTCATTCATGTTATCAATTCATCATATTTCCTTATCAATTCATCATACTTCGTTATCAATTCATTATACTTCGTTATCATTTCATCACAATTCCAGTAAACATATATCTCAGTTAAATCACCAGTACCATTTTCATCATAATAGATATCCTCAATATATAAAATGATGTTGTCATATCATATGAACATTTCTCATGCCACAACAATATGTGTACTGACCATGTGTATGCATACTAGACCAATTTCCCATTTCATGGAGGTTTTCACAATTTCGAGATGAATGTTCTGGTTAATTGTCCAGCCTTAGCCTACAGACAATCTCCAGCCTTCGAAAGGAATCATGTTCTTGTCGGGTATTGTTAATGTGTTGCAACAGACTGTGTTGCCAAGTGGCACATGGTACTTGCCAATTGTCCACTAGTCGACCGTCGCGCCTTGACGCCCCCAAGATCCATCATAGATCTCACTTTTCAATTCTCATTCTCTCTTCAACCACAAGGGCCATAATAGCTATCAGCTATATTCCGTTCAATGCACGAATACCTCAATACAAGTTCTGTTCAATGCACAAATAACTCAATGCATGTCTCAATTTCATCATATGTCTCACTGCATATCTTTTAATTTCATCATTTCAAAGGTTCTCGTCCAGTACATCAATTCTTTACAGTATCTTTACTGTATTTTCAATCGCATATCATTTTTAATGTGTTTTCACAATCGCGTAACACTTTTGTTACGTTTTCAAATCTCATAATCATTTTTCGACGTTTTCTTAATCGCATAAAAATATTTATACGTTTTTCAAATTGCATAGCAATTTTTCAACGTTTTCAAAATCGCGTAGCTTAAAAATCACGTTTTTAAGTTACGAAAAGCATTTTCCATCATTTTTCCACTACGTAAAATATTTCTCAATATTCCAAACATCGTTTTGGACTTGCCAAAACTCAATACCCTTTCCAACTTCATTTTTCCACATTTTCTCATTTAAGAATTCCTTTCCACAATATATTCCACAAAATCACCTTTTCATTAATTTAAATCAATGTTTCTAGCTTAAAATTTCCTAACGCGCTCCAAAACCTAAAGAGTTAGCTATACATTAGTAAATTTCAAGTCACCATTATATTCTCCATAATTCTCAAATCAATTCTAAAATATTCCTCTTCAAAATAAGTGGAGGTTCAAACACTTTCAACATCTCTTTTCCTTTCATAAATGAAATTTCCATTTTTCAAGTGACAAAACATTTTGTTTCCATTTCTTTAATCCTTGTACTTAATCAATTAAATTTCTACTTTAAAATCATATTGTTTCATCAAACCAAGGCATTACAAGCCTTCAAAAACCATGGGCACATGGCCATTGAAACCGTTATATCTTTTCTTTTCCTTTTCCTTCTAATCATCCATTATTACCATTCATGAAAATCTTAATTTACCAATCCTTGGCATATTAGCTGAAAATCATAAATACCTTCATCATAAAAATCTTTGTTCATTTCCTTGTCCACATTCTTTGCAAATCCTTAAAAACATTAACTTATTACCCTTTTCATTTAAAACTCGTGATTACTAAAATACCTAAAATCTTTTGTTCCTAAAATCACTTTGAGGCCGTGTGCCTCCATGGCTCTTTAGAACCAACATATTTTCCTTTGTCATGTAATTCACATATTAAAACATACACAATTCATCATGCATCATAAACACATACTAAAGCATGTTATCAAAGCGATAAACATCTCAATCACCAAACAACCATAAATATGGAAAGCTCTTAAACAAACAAGTGAAATAATCCTTATGGATTTTTCACCACGCACACATCCATTCCTCACCACCAACACATGGTTGATGAGGGTAATCTCCCTCTTAACTCTTGGAGAAACCACCAAAGCTCCTTGCTTTGCTTATTGTACAAGTCCTTCATCACCAAAAGCTTTCTTAAAAATCAAAGTAAACATACATAATCAATATCTAAGGCTTGAATAAGAAAACCATGGATCAAAACATGGTTTAGAACTTTAAATATAAGATTTAGAAAAGAATATCAAGAACTTCACCCTTTACCCTTCAAACTTAGATCTTAGGAAAAGTACTTGAAGATGGAAGATTTAGAGAAAGTCTCTAACATGAAAGTTGCTTAGAATAATGTAAGGATTCAAGAAACAAGGTTGGTTGAAATTATTGAAGAGTGGAGGTATGAACTAGGCCTCTTGGCCGTGAGCTTGGGGAAGAGAAAGGAGAGAAAATTTGTGAAGCTTTGGCTTAGGAAATGTTAAAGATGAATAATGAAATGAAATGAACACTTTCCTATAGCCATTTTACTCTTCAAACCCGTGGCCTTCCCCCCTTGTAACTTAGGAGTTGTCCAAATACATTAGCCACCATTTTAGGCTTCAAGAGCGATTGATTAAATCAATGGTTGATGTTTGGTAGAAGCTTCCAAGTGATATGATCAAATCTAAGCCATTGGATCTCTTCTCCATGAAATCCTAGCCATAAGATGCATCTTCAAAAATAGAGGGTCAAGATCTTCTCTACACACTTTCCATCCAATGGTCATAAATGGTCCTAGCCATTTTATGAGACCAATCTCCACTATAGATTAAATCAACGGTAGATATCCAAAGCCTTCCTTATTAAGCTTGTCTTTACAACCATTGATTAGATCAATGATGAACATCCAAAGCTTCCTAACTATGTTTACTCTCACACCATTGATTAAATCAATGGTGATCATCCAAGGCTTCTTAATTAAGTTTGTTTCTCAACCGTTGATTAGATCAATGGTTGATGTTCAAAACTAAGTCTTCTTATCCAAGGGTGCAAATCAAAGTCAAGCCCTCTTTGTTGACTAATTTCTATTGGTTGATCTTATTTCTATAGCCTTCTAATTGGTTCATCAAATGAAGACTAGATTCTAATTGGTTTACCTTATAAACACAATTTTATGGTATTTTTTTTACTGCCCAATAATTAAATACAATACAAAACACAGTAAAAGAAAATTTTGAAAACTGTTTCCAGTTTCGGGTTTAGTAAGATTCCCTGTCTCTGTCTCAACAGTACAAAATTTTCTGTTCATAGAAAAATTTTCATTTTTCTGGACCTGCTCCGGGCCCGCATACAGTCCGAGAATACTATTAAAATAATAAAATCTCACAATAATCCACAAAATCATAAGTATTATAAAACTTATGAAAATCAAGTCAAATTAGTAAAAATCAGTAAGGATTTACAAAAAGAAATAAAATACGAAGGCTCATATACAGTCCCAAAATAATATTAAAATAATCAAAAATGTAAAAACTCCCAAAAATTCCTAAAAATCACAATAATCATAAAATTCATGAAAGTCGAGTCGGATTATTCAAAATAATTAAGAATCGACCAAAAATAAAATACGAATTTTTGGGGTGTTACTAGCAGGAGCTCGTGCGGAGGACAGAAACGAATCTGAATCCTCACGTGGGGTGTACACATGTTCACCCTATACCTCTCGCACAGGCATGTAGAACTCCAACCAAACATAAAAATCAAAAGAAAACACAAGAGGATCATAACGGCCCCATGCTAGAGACACAGTCACGTCCCCAACATAAACAAAACGCTTCGTGTTGAAATCCACGTGCCAGCTATCACCACCTCCATGGAACCTCAATTTGGCATACCCAAAAAGCCTCACCGGGATGCCATCTCAGAACAGGAAACTAATTGGACCAGAATCTAGGAAATTCATGCTCTTCCACGCCCTTGGTCTTTATGAAAACACACACACACACACACACACACACATATATATATATATACAAACAGAGTAACAAAGTAAAGAGGTGAGATATCCAGCATCATTACTAGTTATGGCAGTAAAGAAGCATAAACGGCGCATAATGCCAAACAGTGCAATGAAATAGTAAAGAACATCAAGATCAAGTAATAATCAATTTAATAATTCAGGCAGCCATAGCATTATACAGAAACAACTTCATAATCATATGAATGTAAGACAGATAAATATGATGACCAACCATGTTCATGCACAATTGTACCAAACCCTACTCCATGAAGCTAAAATACAACATCAGAGAGAATGATCAATGAGACATATCTGTATATCCTCAGCCTCAAGTTTAGTGCTTCAATCTCAGCAAAATTGCGCAACATGACTCATACAAGACATTCTTTACAAGATCATGATATAGGACAGTTTCTCGGTCCAGATCGTCGGTGCATTTGCATCGGTCTATCTCATGGCACAGAGGAGCTACCAACTGCCCATTGCAAGATACCTGCACCCCGACACCCCCAAGGTCAACGAGTGACCTACACTAGTCCCAAATTTAATAGTAACAGTATAACATGTATTATACCACAGAATTAAATCCAAGTATGCTACAAACTACTAAGACATTTCTAATATAACATATCCACATTATATAAGAAAATACAAGCCACTAACTAACGAATATATACACAGCGTCGATATTTCTCATAAATACAACTATGTACAAAACTAGTAAACAAGGCCTCTCGAGGCACATAGATACATGTTCAAATGAACAACAAAGTAAAACTAAACTAAGCCATCCATGCTTCTGCCTGCACTCCAATTTCCATAAGTCTTCTTCCCTGAAATCATTATGGAAACACACATAGGGTGAGAATCACACATTCTCAGTAGTTAAATCTATAAAACATGTCATCACAATCATTCTAGCTATTTTGGGAAAAAACACATTTCAAACTCAAGTCATATACACATAGAAACTAGAAAGGTGGCAAAATCCAAAACCAAGTCCTTTTTCTTCCTGAAATAGATTCTCATTTTATAAGTTGTATAGAAAACTCATTTCCACACAATACTCACAAACACCATCACAGTCACATAAATAAGCAACTGCCCATACAATTGTCATGCATGAATATGTTATGATTAGCAACCACTTATACAATTGTCATGTTATGCCAAATTATGCCTTATGTTTATGCCTACGCAATAACCTAAGAATGAATGTGAATAATATCATGATTCCTCATACTTAGCGAAGGATTCCATCCTTAGCCACTTTGGAAATGTATGATATGCATGAGTTTTGAATAGAGCAAAGGAACACGGTTCCATAAGCCTTGTACAAGAACTGAAACCCAATTTCAGTAATCTTCTCTCTGGGTAGTGTTCTCATCAACTACGCAGTCTTCAACAATTCTGGGTAGTGAACTCATCAACTACATGCTCTTTGATAATGATCACTTTTATAAGAAGGATTGATTACCTTCTCATTCAAAATCATATTTTGATCATCAACAATGAGGACTCAATCTCATCAACATAGTTATGAAAAACAATGATGTCAATTACTACAATAACTGGCATGCCAATTGGTTGATATTCATAACTACAAGCATGAAATACAATGATGTCAAGTATCACAATAGTTAGCATGAAATAAAATGTATGTTTTAATGCCATCAAATGTCATATGTAACAAGGTGATTATAAAGTTAGATATTGGATATACCGCGAATCATGTGGAGGGATATGAGTGACCTAGATGGGATTTTCTCCTCCTACATAACATGAGTGATATCTTCAGGGCCCATAATTGAATGAGACTACGAAATGCATGGCCATGCTCAAATGAGTCAATATGAGATATTGATCACATTTATTATTACTACGTCTACTCAAGGAAACTGAAGACTGAGCTATACAAGGGTGACATGTTCCTTGCCTTGTGTTCAATCTAGATATCTAGACAAAGGTACTAAACTACACAGTAACATTGATCACAGAAAGGTTATGTCAAATCACTGACATTCTCATACTTGGGTAGCAGTGATGTGTTGCTAGATACTGCTCACTGCTTATAATATTAAAGCTTATAATATTAAAATGAGATTTTAATATTACTACCAATGTCATGAGAACCTGTGAGGTCACACACATAGAGCAGACTAAATTAGAGTAATTAGAATCCAAGTTGGACTAGGATTCAATTGTGGGCCAGACTTATAACAAATGAGTCTAGGGTCGCACAACTTACCAACTGCTGCTCTCACTCATATAAGGCAACATCTATTATAAATAGCACTGTTAAGGGGTTTTCAAGACACGCATTACAAACCCTAGCCGCACTTGACAGAAACAATGAGTGAGAGAGTGACAGGTTTTTCTTCTCTTCTCTTCTCTTTACAGCTAGCACTGTGTGAGAGACATGGGACTCCTTTTACGGAAGTTAGACGTTCATGAGTCTGTTCGTGTGGATACCGCAGAGACATCATTGCTATTACAGTGTTAGTGATATACATCGCTTAATTTTATCATGCTTCAAGAGGTAAACTTTTTTAAAACTCGGATTATGGCCCTTTTCGTATGGATCCTTAGTGGGAATTTTTGCTATTCCGTTGCGTGATGTATCCATAATTCCTAACACCAACAAGTTTAAAATAAATCCTAAGATTCATAAAAAATCTTGTTTCACCATTTTCATATTTTTTCATATCTACTAGTAGTCAATGCAACATTAAAACACACACTCAGTATGCTTAAAAATAGCAAACTAACTCTGATTAACCTCAAATTTTAACTATGCTATCTTAAACAAATTTGTGACCTAGAAACAAATCCTCCACATTTATTTCCATTAACTCAATAGTTTAAGCCATTTTCAGGGCTAAAAATATTTATTTTTCACACATAGCGTTACAGCAAAGTGACTAAACATGCTTAGAAGGCCACAAAATTAAACAGGAATATTAAGCAAGTATTAGGCTACCTTTGTAACTATATACAAGTCTAACATGTTTTCACGGGTGCTACATTTCTGCCCTCCTTTTTAAAATTTTGTCCCCAAAATTTGGTTTACCTAAACAACTCACATGTAAAAGCATGTGTAAATTACCAAAGAAAGAAATTTCACTTACGTATATTTTCCTGAACTCTCCTTGGCTTGCAAAGTGTAGACTCTCCCCTGGGCAGTAGGTCTAATATTTGTCTTTCCTTCCTTCCTGTGAGGACAACTCCTTGCAAAGTGGCATGACTTGCCATAAGTAAAACATACTGCTTGTCCATCTATACAAACTATGTCCCTATGATATTTACCACACTTAGCACATCTTTGTCCACAGTCATTTGTTTGAATATGTTTCCCTTATCTTTCTAATCTCCAGGCTATGGAGCGCTCCTCTCTAACCTATCATCTGTACTCTTCTGTTTGAAGTAGTCTTGTGATCAATGTTCCTGGTGTGGCCTAAAACTGAGGGGTTCTACCACTCTACACTTGTTGACTAAGGTAGGATAATCCTAAATCTCGTTCAT